>JAFIRS010002279.1:0-233236 GCA_018342105.1 Gonioctena quinquepunctata | reverse complement strand
TTTTGAGCATTCTATTGTCTCTTTGCATATGCCTCTAGCCTCGACATATGCTGCTCTGGTCTCAGGGCCCGGATTTTTAGCCATCGATGGTATGCTGCCTGTTTGGAAGCCACAGCTCTAGAGCAGTTTCTGTTAAACCAGGTCTTATCGGATGATGTTCTTCTTTCGGTATTCGGTATGTAAGTTTGCATCCCCAACATGATGATTTCAGAAATTGTCTCAGCACATCGTGTTGGATCTACTGAAGAGAAACAAACTCTCTTCCATGGAAATGCTGAGAAAAACATACGAAGCCCTTCCCAGTCGGCCGAATTGTAATACCACATGAGGCGGGGTGGTATTGTGCAGCTCGATGGTAAATGGACAGAGCATGTTGTGGAGATGAGGGTGTGATCAGAGTTTCGAAGGGGGGCACAAACTTCTATTCTATACGGATCAGGATTGGTGGTGAGGAAAAGATCTAGTGTATTGGCAGACTGGTTGTTGACATCAGGGATGCGGGTTGGTAGCTCGACCAGTTGTTCTAGACCATGAGTGATGGCGAAGGCCTCGGCTTGATGACCCGCATCATCTGTTTTGTTAGAGAATTTGAGCCAGGCAGCGTTATGTACATTAAAGTCTCCCATGATTATGGTTTCAGCTGTTGGATGGTTCTCCTGAATGTAGTCCAGTTTGAGTGATAAAAACTCAAAGAGGTCGTTATATGAAAGTTCATTAGGTGATAGGTAAAGGCAGCAGAGGAACTTAGTCAGTTTGGTATCAGATAGCTTGAACCACATCACATCAAAGTCTTTCGGTTCCAAACTCTCTTCACGCTGGCATGAAAGGTTAGCCTTAGCGTAAAGGCAGACTCCACCTTTGAACCTGAATTGAGAATGGAGTTCGTAACCAGGACAAAGCATATGGACCTTGTTGGTGGACGAGTTTACTTGTGTTTCTGTTAGAGCCAGAATACCGGTTTTTTCGTCTGTAGGTGATGGTGGACGTCATTGATGTTCTTGTTGAGTCCGCGGATGTTGCAAAAATTAATCTTTAATGTTGAGTCCCCTCGAGTACCTCTCGCCCGGAAATCCGAATGGAGAGGTATTTTGCTTCCGGAGTGTTTTACTCTAGTACATATAATTTAAATTTAAATAAATAAAAGAGTATGAGGAACAAAGAGAGCCTATTATGACGAAAGGAACTCACCCATTGTATAAAACATGTTGTTCAATAAATATATCTTCAACGCCTAGCTTAGTTATTGAGACTAAGAAGGTTTATTTTATTTTTTACTTTTCAGTTCCGTATTTTGTCGGTTTAATTATTTGTTAAAAAGTTATTTTTCAATTTTTTTAGCATTCCCAGTTGACTTATTAATGACATAAACAACTTTTTCGCACAAAAGTTGAAAATATTTTAATTTTCGTCCTACGGAATTGGAATATCGGAAAGCGCCTGGTTCTCATCATAACCTTGACCTTGCCCCGCAGCTACGTCATATTTCTGCCAACAGGCTCTTATGGATCTTTCGCCTCCTTTCTATATCTTCTTGGAATGGACCATAAAAAAAATCGACATTTCTGAAATGTGATCTATTAACGTTTACATTTTGTCATTTCTAAATTATAATTCGTTGATTGATCAGAATCGTGTTATGCTAAGTGGATACAAAATTGCTGAAAATCGTGCTTGAAAGTTTGTTGCCTAGAAAGAGTTTAAATACATTTTATTCTTAAAACTGAAAACTTTCCCAGGACAAAGAAATTTCCAATAACTTTTCTAAAAACTCTTCTTTTCCCTAAAAACCTTTTTCGGAGTATTACAATAATTCAAAAAAAACCATTAACCAAATCGGTCCAGCAGTTGTTATAAAATATAAAAAAATTACCCTGACCAAAATTCATTCCTGTGACCTCCTGCTTGGTAGGCAACAGTGTAACCGTTGGTAATAAATGACTCGATAGTCTTTTTCTTCGCCAAATTTCTTAGCTATCAGAATTTTCCACCATCCTCGGGCTATTACGACATTTAAAATAAAAAATTAGCCAAATATGTCCAGCCATTCTCACGTTAGCGCTTACACAGAATAGAAAAACTCGAAGAACTGCTTGAGATAATAACTGATGAGAATAAGGTAATATTGATTGCTGGTGATTTCAATATTGAACTGAGGGATACTGTTGAAAACATAACTAAAATGAATCTTTTATTGAACTCTTATTCTTTTGTGTTCACCATCAAGGAATACACAAGAATAACTCCATCTTCGAAAAAATGTATTGACAATATTTTCACAAACCTGAAAGACAGTTATACAACAGACATTCTGAACTCTTCTATTTCAGATCACACTACACAAAAAATTTGCTGTTTCACAAATAAAACAAAAAGTAGAATTTTTAAATATATCAGAACATTCTCGGCAAAGAACAAAAACACTTTCATTAAAAAACTGGCTGATCAGAATTGGTCAGACATATATAACTTGAAGGAAAACGAAGTGAATGAACAATGGGAGAAATTCATGAGTCACTTCAAAAACATTTTCAACGATTATTTCCCTATAAAACGAATCGAAGTAAAGAATCAACCTCTGTGGAAAGATCCTGAAATAGAAGAGTGTAGAAATAAATTACAATGAATTGTTAATTGGAAAAGAAAAGAAAACTATGAATATAAAATTACTAACTCAGACAACAATGAAATTGTAGGAAAGCAAAATCTCACAGATTCGGCTTTCAATGGTGAACCAAGCAATGTTGCAAATAGGTATAATGACTTCCTCCTAAATTTAATTCCTAGTTTGTTAGAAAATTTAGAAGCTAAACAATTCAGTTGTAATAGCCCAAGTAGCTCACAATCGATGTTCATCAAACCAGTATCAATAAATGAAATTAAGGATTTAGGAAATAGACTAAAAAATAAGCACACATGTGGTGATGATGACATCCCTACTAGTATGGTAAAATTATGTGTAGGATCAATAGCAAGCTTACTATGTTATATAATGAACAACTCACTCCAATATGGAGTATTCCCTGAACAACTTAAAATTGCATTAATAACCCCGATCCATAAAAAAGGGGATTGTGAACAATTCTAAAATTATCGTCCAATTAGTGTCCTACCATCATTCTCTAAGCTCTTCGAAATGGCTATGTGTGATCGTCTAATGGATCATATGAACCGTCATAAGTTTTTCAATACAAGTCAACATGGATATATAAAAGGCAGATCCGTAGAAACAGCAATCACACAGTTCACTGAAAAAATCCTTGAATCATTCGAAAATAATGAAATCGTGCTGGGTATTTTCCTAGACCTCTCTAAAGCATATGACTGTTTGAATCATGACTACATACTGATTAAACTCGAAAAATATGGTATTAGAGGAAATGCTTCAGATTGTTTTGAATCCTATTTGAAACATCGTCAACAAAGAGTAAAAATTATAACTGATGGACATGCAACCAAATCTAACTTACAACATACCAAGATAGGGTTCCCTCAAGGTAGCATTACAGGACCAGTACTTTTCATAATTTTCATGAATGATATTTTGGATATCTTAAATGACACTCATGCACACCTAACTAATTATGTAGATGACACTAATTTGATAGTTTCAAGTCCGGACTATCCAGACCTAATACGAAAAACTCAGGACATCACGAGAAACATTTATGAATGGTTTACAAAAAATAAATTGATACTAAATGTCGAGAAAACCAACGCTATATCATTTAGAACCAAACAACAGAGAATTGAAACTCCAGAAAATATAAACTTACTCAACAATAAAATCAAAATTCAGAATAATACCAAATTTCTGGGAGTCTTCATAGAGGAACATTTACTTTGGAACGTCCATATTTTAAGCTTAGGAGCAAAACTGAACCAGATATGCTATAGCATTATAGTCATAAGCAAATACCTTGACCAAAAATCATTAAAAATTATATACCATGCAAATTTTGAATCCTGTACTAAATTTGGAATAATATTCTGGGGATGTCAAAGTAACATTAATGGCCTTTTCTGTATTAAAAAAAGAGTGATTAGAGCTATGTTTAAAATGAAATTTCGGGAAACATGCAGAGGTGTTTTCAAAAGAAGTAACACAATGACAATTTATGCTTTGTATATATATGAATGTGTTCTGTATTTGTTCAAGAACACAAATGTTACTGAACATAGGCACAGTCATAAATATCCAACACGAAATATAAATGTGTATAAATCCATCATATGCCTCTAAAAAATTCTTTAATAAACTACCAAACAATATAAAAAGTCTGAATAGCATCAGTAAATTCAAAAAGGGAGTAAAGAAATTACTTATCGACCTTGAACCTTACTCTCTTGACGAATATTTCCTACATACATTCACATAGCTCTAATCCTACTCACATGGTTAAATGTGATCTTGTTTTTTTGACGCCTATTTCATTTTTGGTTTTTGTATTTTGACTATGTATAAAAATATGAAATATTCCATGAAATAAAGACTATGTTATTATTATTAAGAAATTCATTTTTATCATATAGATTTGGATTTGTTTGTATAAGTGTATATTAATAATAACGTAGGGGTTGACTGGTAGAAATTGTAAGAAAAAAGCTTTATGTGACTTTCTCTCTCTCTTTCTATTATATACGAGTATGTGTGACAACTGCACTTGGTCCTGTCAGAATTAAATGTCAACGCATTCAATTCCTATATAGGCAAATAGAAAATGCAAAATTGATGGAATACGGGATTTCTACATACAGTGATTTGATATTTGAATTCAAATATACCTTTTTTTTAGGTAGAGCTTCAATGTGCTCCGCGAATTTAATAAAATTCAGTAGTTCATGTGCTGTAAAAACCCCAAAGTTTTGAAAAAGTGAATTATAAATTCCTTCGTTAACTTAAAAACAATAAAACAGTGTGCTGAAAGTGATCTAAATGCCTAAAAAGAGTAAAAATACTGTTTCTAACACGATATCTGGCCATTGGAAAAACTGCAGGTCATTGTGGCCCTTAATAACAGCCGAGTACGGTAATTTCGACCGTATTGGTTCGCCAGATTGAAAAAGTGAGGTTAGGATTTCTAAACTCACGAAAGTGAAAACAATTTCGCTTATAAAAAGTGAAAGGACACAAACAACCACAGGTGAATTGCTGGAAAAGTTAAATAAATGACCCGCCAATGGAAGATTCCAGCGATGGATGTGCAGATCGCAACAAAAGCGTGGATAAATTGAAAACAAAAAGGCAGAATGGATCACCCAGTGACAAAAACCGTGAAAAAGACATTAATTCACCAAACCACCGAAACTGATAAAAACAGTGTTGGCAAAACTCACATCAGAAAACAGGGAAATCGCCGACTGTTCAGTACTAGAAGATGCGATATAGTGTATCATTTTCCCCCAAGTAAAGCCGAAAAACTCAATTACATTTCTAAACATAGTGAAAATGTAAATAAGAGTAATAGTCTAGTTAACAAGTGCTTTTTAGGTCAAAATGTTTTCGCATTCTCCGAAAATTATGATTGAGGTGTCATTCGATTCGGAATGGCATGTAGATATTTTTTGAGAAAATGCAAAGGCCGCTCGCAAAAATTGCAATAGTTATAGACAATTATGAAAAAAAAAGGGGGTTTGGTTTTCCGCCAATATCTCAAAAACTATTCGAGATAATTCAAATTTGAAAAAAGATGCAAAAAGAGGAGGAAATTTCCTAAGAAAAAGTTCCAACTCCCGGAACTGTAGGACCAATATTTATAATTTTCCCAGAGGGTGGAAAATACGCCCGAAAACGGGTACTCCGGCTTGCGCAAGCCACGCCCCCTTCGGGCCTTCAATGAATAAATATTATTTAAACTTATTAAACATAAAAATTAAAAATTGAAAAAATTCAGGCGACTTCAGGATAGATCAATGAACAATAATCCGTGGTCCAAAAATTTTTATCGCGATTTTTCAATAAGTTATCCATTAGTTCATTAACAATTTTTCGTAGCACGAACATCAACATTGCAAGTGCGATAATTGTTAAACTATTAATCTGAGAATGTTTTCCTTTCGTGGAGCTATTTTTCAAAGGTCTAAGAATAGATTCCCGTTAGAAAAATTGTTAATTTTCGTTTTGTTATTAACAATTTACTAAGGTGAAAAATTATAAAGCTTCATTAAACATTGTTTTTTTTTTTTAATATAATATCATTATTGGTCCGTTTTCTTATGATCAGAAGCTACTTAAAAATGATTTTTAATAATTTTTATCTCCTATTGTTTAAAAAATTGTTATAAACAAATGCGTTGTTTATGAGATAATTAAAAAAAAATTATCTTTGATGATAATTATGATTTTTCAAACCAAAACAGTTTCTTGAAAAAAAATGTACCGCTTAAAAACGCATTTGTTAAATAACAAAACAAAACAAAAGAAATATTTTTTTTAAATATTATTTATCTTGGTTTTGATATTAAAAAAAAAAGGTTATTATTTAAATTTTTATTGTTTATTTAATAAACAATTTTTATAAACAAATAAATTATCTCTTTGTATTTTTTTTTTTTTTAAAAAAAAAAAATTTTTAAGATATTTAGACAAAAAAGTAGTTTTTTTTCTGAAAGATTATTTTTATGAACAAATGGTATACATTAAATAAATAATTGAGTGAGAGCTTCAAATGTTGGCTTAATTTGTTGTTCAATTAATAAAGAATAAATGAGTCTTGAGTTTTTTCCTTGTATCTCCATTAGTTAGAAAGTTATGATAAAATTGAACATAAAAAACCAGGTCAGAGTGGTGAAATGAAAGAGAACAGAAAATTGAAAGTTCACTAAAAAATATTTTAATTTTTTTTCTAAAAATAATACATGGTTGTTTTTGTTTTTTTAAGTAGAAAAAGAAAAAAATACAAAGAGATAATTCATTTGTTTATAACAAATTGTTTATTAAATAAACAATGAAAATTTAAATAATAATGTTTTTTTTTAATATCGAAGACCAAGATAAATAATGATTTTAAAAAAAATGGTTCCTTAATTTTATAAAAGGGTAAAAAAAATTTTATTTAACAAATGGTTTTTAAGCAATAATTTTTTTTAAGAAACGTTTTTTTTAAATCAAAATTATCATAAAATAATTATAATTTTTTTTTTTAAATTATCTCATAAAAATTATTAAAAGTCATTTTTAAGCAGCTTCTGATTATAAGAAAACGGATCAATAATATAAAAAAAAAAAAAAATTATTCAATGTTTAATGAAGCTTTATAATTTTTCACCTTAGTAAATTGTTAATAACAAAACTAAAATTAACAATTTTTCCAACGGGAATCTATTCTTAGACCTTTGAAAAATAGCTCCACGAAAGGAAAACATTCTCAGATTAATAGTTTAACAATTATCGCACTTGCAATGTTAATGTTCGTGCTACAAAAAATTGTTAATTAACTAATGGATAACTTATTGAAAAATCGCGATAAAAATGTTTGGACCACGGATATTGTTCATTGATCTATCCTGCAGGCGCCTGAATTTTTTCAATTTTTAATTTTCATATTTAATAAGTTTAAATAATATTTATTCATTAAAGGTCCGAAGGGGGCGTGGCTTGCGCAAGCCGGAGTACCCTTTTCGGGCGTATTTTCACCCTTGGGAAAATTATAAATATTGGTCCACAGTTCCGGGAGTTGGAACTTTTCTTAGGAAATTTCCTCCTCTTTTTGCATCTTTTTTCAAATTTGAATTATCTCGAATAGTTTTCGAGATATTGGCGAAAAACCAAACCCCCTTTTTTTTCACTTAATTCTTTATAACTATTGCAATTTTTGCGATCGGCCTTACCATTTTCTCAAAAAATATCTACATGCCATTCCGAATCGAATGACACCTCAATCATAATTTTCGGAGAATGCGAAAAAATTTTGACCCAAAAAGCACTTGTTAACTAGACTATAATATTAAACCTAATAAAGACACTGGAGAGCCAGGCACCGGGTCCGAGGCCGAAAAGACAGCCCGAACCGAGGTTAGTATGAAAAAACTGAAAAAAGTTTAAAAGAAAATGAAGATAAAGTGGTGAGTGTAACCCATCAAAATGTGGGGAATGGAAAGGGAGGTGGGGAAAGGACGCTAAAAAACCTCTTTCCAGAAGAAAAATTTTGTTCGCCACACTTTCCAAACCTTTGAAGAAAGTGAAGAAAAATGCAAAAATTTTCAAAGTTACAAAATAATGCACAAATATACTCATTTCAAGAGTTATTCCCGAAAACAACCGCAGATTTCGTATTTTCTATACATACCAGTCGAAATTAACTGGGCAACCAGTTGCAATGGTCAATTCTCTCAATGAACATTTTTAATTAACCCGAATACAAAGAATATAATACGGTCGCCGCGACAATTAAAATATCAAAATCTATTCTCCAATCTCTTGTGACACGCAAGAGTGACTTGTTTTGAAAAAATGCACACATTCAAATCTAAAATATATTCAAATACAAAATTTAAAAAATATAAACATCTATTTCCAATCTAAACCTAAACAGTCTTCTCTCCTAGCCATATTTTAATCTGCAAAAGATTGAGTGATCAGTTGGAAATTTGATACACACAAATAACATACTCACATTTCTTATGCCCCATATACCTTTATTATCCAAGTTATCTAAATCATTAAGCACGGTATCACTTTTCAAAATTTCCTGAAATTGATAAACAATTACAATTTCGAAAAAAATTGTACCTATTAACTCACCTCTAAGTACATTATTTTTTTATCTTCGGACAAATATTGCAACAGAACTGCAGCATATTCGTGTTTTCTCAAATTTATGCACATCTGCAAAATCTTCTCGAAATCTATGTAAAATAGAACTGGACAAGACTGAAAATAAAAAAGTCGATTACAATAATCGAAGCTCAAGTTTTATAATAATGACAACCGGAAAAAATATCTGAACAGAAGTAAATGCATCTAAAGACAAAAAAATCAGTTGGTATGGTATAGCTACCTGGATCATGAGAAAATTTTTGATGCACAATTCCTCCAACTCGTCTTCGGTCCTATACACAGGTTGTTGAAATGCGTGTTCTATAATTGCCTGCCAAGCTTTCACATAATAGCTTTTATCGAACTTTTCTTTCAAATAATCCACATATATTTTTAGTTCGGCTATCTGAAACACAATTCAAAAATAACATTGAGCCCAATAAAATTATCAACTGAATAAAACAATGTTTTCCCATAATAAATAGTTGACATATATTAATGGTGGAAAAATATTTCATATACAGGCTGGGGCACCCTATACGACACGCTCCCTGTAAACCAAACCATTAATTTTTTCGGGAATTTCTCCATTTCATTATATGTACATAAATTAAGGCTGCAAAAGTAAATTATTTTGGAGTCTACAGGGTGGCTCAAAAGAGTGTGACATATCAAAGTTGTATTTTTTTAAATGGAACACCCTGTATTTCGTTGCACTTTTGAATAGGTCAGGAAAAAATAATATGATTTCATATGAGGTACTATGTACCTAACTATAACCGTTATCGAGTTGATGATTTTTTTATGAAAATGCTAGGTACAATTGGAAACTAAATAACATCGAAATGTATAGAAATCATCCCTTCGAATTTTGACCAAGCATAAAAGAAGTTTTGGGCTATTGATTTCGATAAAGCCCGTTTCTAAATATTATACAGAATGTTCAAAAATCGAAAAGGGAAACATTCTCAATTGAATACATGAATACCCCACAAGAGATTATCTTGACGATGGAAGATAGTGACTAAAGTTTATCTTTCAGTCGCAGATGATTCCACATCTGATTTTATGTACATCCTGTTTATATTTTCAACCAATCAGTTCAAATATCATTGTCACTTTTTTATAATTTCGGACAAAGATAACTTTGTTATTTCAAATAGAAAACCCTGTATTTTTTTGGTCTGAACAATATAAAATTCAATTTCTTTCATTTCATATTGGGGTTCCCTATACCTAACCTAAATAGTTTTTCAGATATAGGCTTTTTCAAATTATAGTGGCTCTTATTTCAATGCATTCTTTGAATCAAGATAGCTTTGAAACGACATTTATTTGATTTGCTCACAGAATTATCATTGACAGTTGTTATACTTCACTTCATCGAAAATATTTACTGTTCACTAAAATAAAGTTATCATTTACATTAATATTCTGACAGTAGTTCATTAAACAGACTATACATTTTTTTTTATTATTCAACTGAAACAACAACAAAATATGAAACACAAATGTAATTAATTCAAAGTAGGTGCTTGAAATGACGACCATCCTGTTGAATACAAAGAGCCACTCTCTCTATGAAAGACTTAACGTTTAATAACATTTGAGGCGTCACTCTTCGAAAAGCAGCCCTTATTCTCTTCTTCATATTTTCCAGTGTGGTTGGAGGAGTGTCGTAAACCTCATTCTTCAAGTATCCCCATAGGAAAAAATCGAGGCAAGTCAAATCTGGTGATCTGGCTGGCCAATTTTGTGGTCCTCCCCTACCAATCCATTTATTCGGAAAGCACATATTCAAAAACTGTCTGACACTGAATTTGAAATGTGCCGGAGCTCCATCCAATTGTAACCACATCCGTTGTCTGATATTTAGCGGCACATTCTCCAAAAGCTCAGGCAGATCATCTCGTAAAAATTGTAAAAAAATTTGAGTATTCAAGTTTCCATAAAAAAAGTATGGTCCTATAACTTGTGTACATATAATTCTTCCCCACACGTTAACAGACCATCTATTCTGGTGATCCAGAGTGCGGAAAAAATGAGGATTCACATCACTATAATAATGGAAGTTGTGTCTGTTCACTAAGCCATTGTTATGAAAAGTAGATTCATCAAAAAAAAAAAAAAAATATACAATATGTCGATGGAAGTCTATTTCATATAATTCCTGGTGCATCTGAATACGGTACGGATGAAATTTGTATTTTTTATTACCCTAGAAATGCTCCGTCTGCTTATCCCTGTATCTTTCTCGATCTTACGTTGACTCGTATGAGGGTTTTCTATGATTGATCCCATAATAAGAAATTCATTTTCCTCATTTCCAATGATAGGTTTTGGTCTATTTGCCTTTTCATAAGCTACACTTCCAGCCCTACAAAATTGATATAGCAATCATTCGAAAACCAACTTGTTTGGATGATTCCGGTCTAGATATTTTTGGGCATACACCCTCGACGCCAAAAGGCAATTCTCTAAATACTCACCAATCGCTAAAATCATATCTATCCGCTCTTGAATGGGATAAGTTTTCATTTTCGACGCTAATAATTCAGTGAATGTTTTGAATAACGTAAAACACAATAACTGTCAATAAGAATTCTTTCAACGAATTGAATAAATGTCGTTTCGAAGCTATCTTGATTCAAAGAATGCATTGAAATAAGAACTACTATTTGAAAAAGCCAATATTTGAAAAACCATTTAGGTTAGGTATAGGGAACCCCAATATGAAATGAAAGATAATTGAATTTTATATTGTTCAGACCAAAAAACTACAGGGTGTTCTATTTGAAATAACAAAGTTATCTTTGTCCGACATTATAAAAAAGTGACAATGATTTTTGAACATTCTGTATGATATTGAGAAACGGGTTTTATTGAAATCAATAGCCCAAAACCTCTCTTATGCTTGGTCAGAATTCGAAGGGATGATTTCTATACATTTCGATATTATTTAGTTTCCAATTGTACCTAGCATTTTCATAAAAAAATCAATAACTCGAGAACGGTTATAGTTAGGTACTTAGTACCTCTTATGAAATCATATTATTTTTTCCTGACCCATTCAAAAGTGTAACGAAATACAGGGTGTTCCATTTAAAAAAACACAACTTTGATGTCATACTTTTTTGAGCCACCCTGTATACTACTAATGAAACGGAGAAATTCTCGAATAAATTAATGGTTTGGTTTACAGGGACCGTGTTGCATGGGGTGCCCCACCCTGTATACTTGTTAACCTAATTGTGTAACACTCCATGTTCTCTTTATAACAATATAATCCTACCATTCCTAGCTGTATGGAATGCTTGATAATAAATTCCCAGTATCGATTCTCGTCCAAAAAGTAAGTCATACAAATAGATCCCATACTCTTGATAGCCAATGGCCTGCCAATTTGCGAAAGCCTTTTTAAAAGTTCTTTCTTGTTGTACTGATCTAAAGTCTCGATAGTCAGTGAAACACCCAAGCACTCTAGCTCGCTGAGCAGCGTTAGCTTGTTAATGTAATCCCTGAAACAAAATCAACAAAAAAAATCCATCAAAGACAGAACTAACAAATCAATGAGAATATTATTTCGGATACATTTGTAGCAGCTCTTTTAAAATGAAAAGTATTACTAGTTTCTATATCTAAGAGTTACAACTAGTCACTGAGTTAATATTATGATTAAAAAGATAAAACAGATTCCAATATGAATCAAATAAATCGAAGCACAAATGGTTGAGTGTTTTTCAAAAATCCTTGTTTGTGTATGCATAGATGAGAAACGAATTTTCTGAGTAAAAAAATTAATGCACTAAAAGGGAAGAAATAATTTCTTTGTTTGACCTAGGTTATTCTGTGAGTAGCAGATTAAAAATCTTGCCTAAGTATTTTTCCTATCTAGTGCCTTTGTATCAGAGCTTGTCTTAAACATTTTTTTTATCATTTTTATTCATTCATGAAATCCGTCAACTTATTGAATTCTGACAAAAATTGATACTCTCAGACCCCAAAAAAACCCACATACCAATTTTGAAAGGAATCGGGCAATAATAACAAAATACGTCGCCATCTTGGAGCAGCCATCTTAAATTCATGAATTTTGACAAATACATCATAATGTCCGACCCCAAAAACACACCCACACACCAATTTTGAATGGAATCGGGTAATAATCACAAAACTTGTCGCCATCTTGGAGCAGCCATCTTGAAATCATGAATTTTGACAAATACATCATAATGTCCGACCCCAAAAACACCCCCACACACCAATTTTGAATGGAATCGGGTAATAATCAGAAAACTCGTCGCCATCTTGGGGCAGCCATCTTGAATTCGTGAATTTTGACAAAAAAAATCATGATCTCCGACCCCAAAAACCCCCACATAACAATTTTTATTGGAATCGGGCTATAACCACAAAACTCGTCGCCATAGTGGACTCGCCATCCAGAATTTATGAATTTTGACAAAAAAATCGTGATCTCTAGCAAATAATGCATTGTCAACGGAATTATGAACACCTGCCAAATTTCACATTAATCAGTCAACTAAGAAGTAGGTCAAATTTAACTTGATTGATTACAAACCCACAGACAGACATCGGAACAGGTGAAACTAAATAAAAGATTGTAAAAACAGTTCTTCAGTAAAAATAGTCAACTTTTTTTTTAAATTGTAGAAAATCAGCCTTATTGCTTTAGGTAACATGTAATGAAAATGTTTATTCAGAAAACTTTTATGGGACACCAATGGGGTTCTCAGCAAATTTTCTGATCTCATATTATACTGATGTAAATCAGATTGTAATTGTTCGAGAAGAGAGTGGTAAATATAAGCACTTGGAAGTGGCATGATCTAAAGCCGAATGAAAAGAGCACAGCAGTGATCTCCTTAGCCTTCTCCTGCTGACACACAAATTATCCTTTTTTGGAGAATGAAAATATGATTTCAGTGATTTGAATTGCCCCACAAAATGAGGTCGACTGACTATGAAAAAGTGACCTAAGAATATCAGTACTTATTAATTTCTTCAGTCTACGAATCAGAAATTTTGCACTAGATAATTTATTCGCCAATTCATAAACATGGCACATCCAGCTGAGCTTGCCCTCAATATATATATATATATATATATATATATATATATATATATATATATATATATATATATATATATATACCAAGCAACTTCACATTATGCCCATCTATTAGAGTTGCATTGGAAGATAAATTGAGATTCTGGTTTTGCTCAGAATTAAACAAAGGCTTCTTAGAGCCAAACCATTCACTTGCTAATTTCAAAGTGTGTTTGGCGGATTCAATCAGTTCCTACACGTCACTGTTACGATAGATCAAGGTTGTGCCCTCAGCAAAAAGATTACTGTTTTTGATCGAAATATGATAATAAAGGTCGTTTATGTATACAATGAAGAGAGTCGGTCCCAAGATAGAGCCTTGAGACACCCCATGTATGAATTCCTCCACATTCGATTCAACACCGTTATTCAAAACACACTATGATCTACCACAAATATGACTTGAAAAAATCTAGAGAAAGCCCACGAATACCATAATAAAAAAGCTTTGTGGGTAATATATCATGAGGCGTGCAATCAAAAGCTTTTGTGAGGTCACAGAGTGTTAAAAACGACTAAGAACAAACATCTCACGATTATCTAAACTCAAGCACACAAACAAGCATATTATTATTAAATGATGACTCAATATAAACAACCATACGAATCGGACGTTTCAAATATGTGGTTCTCTCTGTATTCTATTATTGTTTCCTACTTGTCTCTTCAGTTATCCATCTCATTTTGATAATTGTGGGAATCCCATGGCAACAAAAAAATAACAAGAGGGTTTTGATGAGACAAGGGGATTTTGGTGAGACATTCTTGTAGTAAAAAACACAAATCATAGTTGGGACTCTTTTGCATATGTAGGCTGTGGCAGTAAGACCAAATATTAAGCAATTTAGTTTTTGGGAGTAGAGATCTTTTTGTGTACATTCACACTTAACAGATTTGAATGCAAATTTGATGTATCTCAGTTTTATGAAGGTTTTGAAGAGGTTTTATGTTGGCTATTTTTATTTATACAGATCACTTCATTTATTATTAAACGGCAACCCCCATTACAAAGTAATAACAGTATACAATATGGTTATGTCAATATAAAATCAACAAACTCTCCCTTAGAGCAACTAGATCTATGAGCAAATTTCTAAGCACTCCCGAGGCTTGAAAATTCATACTATTTAGCATACAAGGGTTATTAGGGTTTTACAGTTTTATTCAGAACTAGCTGACCCGACAGACGTTGTCCTGTGCAAATTTCTTTATTCCCTAAATGTTTTTCCTGAAAACTCTCGTCCGCGTAGAATTTCTTTTTTCCGGTTTTTTTTTTGTGAAGTTTTATCTAGGTTATTTTTTTGACTCTGCCCGCTAGTGTTCGCTAAACATCGATAGTAACTATCGATGTATCGATAGTTTTTACTATCGCTAATTATCGATAGGAAAATGTTAAATATCGATAGTTTCGATGTATTCATGGTCACTGCTTTCTTCTATCAAAAGTGAATAGTTCGGTGGCATCCGATTCCTTCTGTTAGGCCAAGTTTACTTGGGAACAATTAGTTTTTCTGGCGTAACGACGTATTTTTTTCTAATTGGCTTCTAAATGACAAATTTTGATTCAGCAGCCAATCAAAAACAATACGCGATAAGCATGAGATGTCATCTGTCTGTCTGGCCTATAAATTCTTGTGTATACCTGCACCTGCTACATCTGTGCCTTCGGAAAGGATCTTTTCTAAAGCAGGTTCTATCATGACAGATAGGCGCAGTAGGTTGAAACCCGAAACGCTTGATAAATTAATTTTCCTGAAACAGAATACATTGCTCTTCACAGAAGACTGACAGATGGCTTATTATGTATTTTTCAAGTTCTGTGATTGTTTTGTTATTCCAAAGAATTGGTTTTTATTTTTTATGTTGAATGTGCATAGTTTATGTTATGAATACATTGTTTATTTATTTTGGAATAAAAGGCATTCTCAACCAAAGAAGTGTTGTGCTTTTATTTTTGTGAGAATAACAAAATTGAGGTTAGTTTTTATTTTGTTTAACATTAATGTGTTTATTGATCTGAGATTTACACACAATGTTGAATTACGATTATAAATTCATTGCATATATATATATATATATAATTTTTTTGATTTTATATGATTTTTATTGAGAAAATATTTCAAACTGAAACTATCGATATACTATCGATGTTTCTTCAAAAACTATCGGAAGCTATCGATAGTCTAAACTATCGATGTTAAACAAACACTACTGCCCGCTTCCCGTTACCCGTTACCGAATTATCTCGTTTTCCAGTTATCCCGTTATCCCTTCTTCCAGTTTTCCCGTTATCTTGTTTTTTCGGTTATCCCGTTTTTCCGAAATCCCGTTTTCCTGTTTTTCCGTTCGTTATCCCACTTCCCGAAAAAAAAAATCCAAATTGGTCCAGCCGTTCTCAAGTTACGAGCTTACCAACACAGATTATATAGTATATAATCCTGAAAACTTTTTCTGGACAAAGAAATTTCCAATAAATTTTCTAAAAATCCTTTATTTTCCTAAAAACCTTACTTGGAGTATTACAAAGATTCAAAAAACAATTAGCCAAATCGGTCAAACCATTGTTTTTATTAAATAAAAAAAATAAATCACCCCGACCGGGATTTGTTCCTGTGACCTTCTGCTTGGTAGGCGATAGTCTAACCACTGAGCTATTTTCCTTTCGGTAATAAATGACTCGATAGTCTTTTTCTTCGCCAAATTTTTCATATACCCGAATTTTCCAATTTTCGTGCAACTTTCTTGATTTTTTTTTCTGTATCTACCATCCTTGGGATACTACCAACATTTTAAAAAATTGCCAAGTCGGTCCAGCCGTTCTCCCGTTCTGCATTCGAGATTCATTTTTATTACACAGATAAAGGTTTTTAGTCTACAAATAGTTCAAATGTACACTTTGGGTCAACAATAGTTAGTTTTATAGCCTCAGGTCCATGCCCTGATACCACTATAAAGCTGGAAATAAATATATGTACAAATAAGAAATGTATAAACAATCCAAATGATTGCAGAACCCAACTTTAGTCAGAAAAAAAGACATGCAAATGCCTAACATAATTTACAAAGAACATTCCAGCTTTGATATCCTATTTGTTTCATAATGGCTTTTAAGACAATAATATGACAAAATTATAATTATGACAGCTTCATAAAAGTGATTTAGATTTAATATACTGAGGGTAACCCTACAAAGAAAATAGAATGTACCCAACAAACTTATTAAACAGAGTGGGCCATTGAAAACGAAACAGCGGCTCTGTAGGTCGGCAGAACCAAATTATATAAAAATGCTCGGACACGTCAACTACATTTCCGAGGGGGACATCGTTTGCGATAAAATTCACCCGAAATACATTTCATCCCTCGTAGCAGTGACCGCCACCCCTAAATTTTTAAATGGCAACATATGGCAAGTGAAACCTCATTTGAAAGGTATTTTCCTTCTTAATATCAAACAGCAAAAATAAATTAATTCTATCGATTTGTTTCCGAGATATAGGAACTTGAAGTTGGGAAATCACTTTTTATTCATTCAATCAATGAAAATAACATCTAACAATGCAACTTTTTAAAGATAATTATCATTGTCAAGGAATTAAATGATCTAACTCTTTACCAACAAATAACATGCAATTCTGTTTCAAATTTTCATTTCATCGTCATTTATTTGATCGAAAAAAAATTAAGGTTCTTAGGAATCGATAAAAAGACGTTTTCTCGAATTCAACTCAAATGCGAGTACAACAAAAACATGTATGAGATAATTTTTATCGCCAAATCGCAATTGTGGACGTCTATCAGTGTTAAACTGATCTTTGATTGAACGACATTAGAGTGAATTACTTGACTAACGCTGCTGAATGTCTTTCCGCAATAATGGTGTATACGATCGCGGAAAGAGTTGAAATAATAACAATTTTTTTTAAGAATGATGAGTGCGGTAACCGTACAGCTAATTTGCTCAATGAAACGCATCCAGATAAACTTGTTGCTAGAAAAAACGTTCTAGAATTGGTGCTAAAATTTCGTCAAACTGGATCAGTAGTCAACAAGAAACGAGACCCAGAATTGAGCACAAGGAAATTGGCTAGTGTTACCAATATCAGTAGAACCAGTATCCACCGAATTCTTAAATATCATAAATTCCACCCCTACAAAATACATTTGGTACACCAATTGAATGAAGATGATTTTGATAGGCGACAGGAATTTTGTGAAATTATGACTACGAGAATAGATGCTGATGAGAATTTCCTTTTCAACATCTGATTTTCTGATGAGTCTACATTCTTTTTGAATTCGACTGTGAATCGTCATAATTGTCGTTATTGGTCAGATGCCAATCCACATGTTTTCCACAAAGTCCATACTCTCCCCAAAAACTCAATGTCTGGGCCGGTATTTTTGGGGAGCGTTTGATTGGACCAGTATTTCTCGACGGTAACCTGACAACAGAAACTTATTTGGAATTATTGAATGCATTTGTTTATCCACAATTAGTCGACATCATTGAAAATGACGATCGTTACCATGAAGACCACTTGATATTTCAACAAAAGACGGGATACCTCCACATTATGCACAGCCTGTTAGGGCGTTTTTGGATAGAATGTTTCCTGGAAGTTGGATTGGAAGAAGAGGCTCTATAGTGTGGCCAGCCTGATCTCCAGATTTAACTCCACTCGACGTTTTCCTGTGGGGTCACTTAAAAAACGAAATATTTGCCACTGAACCAGAATCTCTGGAAGATTTTTGAATGAGAATTATTGAAGAATGCCGTCGAATAACGCCGGAAATGCTACGAAATGTGAGATCTCGTTTTGAACAGAACTTGTACTATTGTATGGAAATTGGTGGTAGACAGTTTGAACATTTAGCTCATTGACAATAATGATTATTGCGACAGTTGCTTTATCAGATATTGTTTTTATTGATTGAGTGAATAAAAAGTGATTTCCCAACTTCAAGTTCCTATATCTCGAAAACGAATCAATAGAATTAATTTATTTTTGTTGTTTGATATTAAGAAGGAAAATACCTTTCAAATGAGGTATCACTTGTCATATGTTGCCATTTAAAAATTTAGGGGTGGTGGTCACAGCTCCGAGGGATGGAATGTATTTCGGATGAATTTTATCGCGAAAGATGTCCCGCTCGAAAATGTAGTTGACGTGTCCGAGCGTTTTTATATAATTTGGTTCTGCCGACCTACAGAGCCGCTGTTTCGTTTTCAATTTCCCACTCTGTATAATAACACACTTAATGTGAGATCTCTATATTTCCATGCCAATTGCTTATACATTCACAAAGCCACAGTACTAAGAAAATATGTAAATCACTGTTACAACACGAGAACAAGAGCAAATAATCAATTAACTGTTCCATTTTGCAATCAAAGATTTACTACAAGAATAGCACCAAAATCATTCAACCTACAACCTCACTTTATAAGGAATCTAACAAATGCAAAAACTTTTTCAAATAAATGTAAACACTATATCACTCAAAATTTTAATATGTTTTCAAGTCTCCTATATTAATATTACTACTACCCCTGACTAACCTGGGATCCGATTTATGATTTATAATTTGTAGTTAATAATTTATAGTTCATAATTTATAATTATATCTATTATCTTTGGATTTGTTTTCCAATTTACAAATACCTACATATGATATTTAATGATATGCACACCAAGTGTCTCACACCTAGGTGCATCTGGAAAAATGTAAATTAGAACATTACTACTTATTTATACTATGTAATGTATATAATGTAATGTAAGAATGAACATAGAATATCATTTAATAAAAAATCTCAATATACGAAAAAATAATTATATCTTCCTTTTGACTGACTTTCTACACCTTCCCACATTTTCTGATTTTGTTCTACTCGGTAGCCTATACCCAAGAAAACCTCGGTAAGAAATATTTTGTTGGACTCACATGAACTGCTCGTAAGTAATATCAGTCAATTCGGCTATCTTCTCTTCGTCCGTAACAGCGCACAAACACTTTAGAGCCTTTGCTTTGAATGAAAGACTTTTCTGTTCATTGCCCACTTCTTCATTCATCCCGACTTTCCATAAATGGGCCTGCCACATCTCTATTTCTCCACTACCACAGATATAGGTGGATCTACAATTGAAAAAAAAACTGTAGAAGTGTCTCGAGAATTGAACGAAATATTTTGCAATCGAAGTACCTCGGGTATCAGTTCCTGACCCTTTCATTATTCCAGTTAATGCTTCAGTCATTCAACATGTCAACTCACCTCTTCAAATTATCGTTGTTTTCGAAGTTTTCCACTTGCCTCAAAATGTTTGGAGGAAATATTGTTGTTGTGTCCAAATCGACAACAGAAGAATTACTTAACCAATTGTTTAGAAGCTCTAACCTTATTTTTTCTATTTTTAGCTCGAACAGTTGGGCCAAAGCATCTACAGCCTTATTAATATCTGAAAAATTTAGAGATATATTCAGTGTAACTCAGTTTGCGATGCTCTGAGGATATTCTGACGGTTATAGTAATAGCCTAAAATTGGGACTCATTTTCTCATCTGAAATTGGAATTGAAACAAATTGAGTTGAGAAAATTGGACAGCTTCTGAAAATGTATTACGAATACAGATATTTGTCTTTTTAGGATTCTGTACCTCAAAGTTCACACATGGAATCCATAAGGTCACACTGTTATAGCCAATTTTCTCAGAAACCATGCAATGTAGAAATTTACGATTTGGCATAGTAATAGGTCTTATTAACCCACATGTTTTGCACTAGTTAACACTTAGACTTATTCATATAAGAATTAAAAAAGGTGCAAATTCGGTACTTGATTTTTATTTCATATATCATGTGGAGTAACATTCAAAAGAGCATGTTATGAGGAACATAAAAATAAATTTTCCATAATTGCAAATGGAATATTTAAAAAGATAATCTGAAAATTGTGCCAAAATAGATCATCCCCCACCCTGAAACTACTCACTGGATTTGAAATTTTAAAGAAATCAAAGAATCGTCTTACTTAATGTTCACGGAGTAGGTCTCATAGATTTCTAGAAATCTATTTTACAAACTTATTGGTCACGGAACTTTCTGCGCGCGAGTCGAACTTATACCTGACCGCTTTTTTATACATACCTGGATATCCGAAGCCGACAGATTCAGCCTGTTTGAGTATTCTCTCGTCCATATAAAGATTTTCCACTAGGGCTTCAGGTTGCGTTACCAGTTGCAGGTATTTTTTATCGGCTAAATTGAACTTGTGTAAAATGTGCATCGCCGAAAATCCATAGTATTTGTTTTTTACCTATTGGAAGAAATAAACACAATTTGACTTTTTCATATTTTGGAAACCTTAGCTACAAAAAATGTACAGTTGCTACTGGAAAGTGTATAATACGTTACCAGCTGAAAGAAACCAATCTATATAAATACAGGGTGTTCTCAAAGGTAGACATTTTTTAATAGGATGTAGTCAAAATAGATTTTTCAAAAAATCTCCTATGTGAACGTTGAAAAATTAATCAATCAATTAACCCTGGTAAATAAATAAATGAATAGTTTATTCATCTTTAAGATCAGCATAGTGATATCAGTCAAGTCAAAAAATACAGTTTGTATAAAACAGTGGAGCATCCGAATCAGAGTGAATTGCCATTTCTAGTGTGATTATGATTATCCGAATTTGTTGAAAACTTACCAACATTTTTCCTTACATAGAAACACTGTGGTATATGTATATGGAGTAGAATACCATGATATCATGTTGAGAGAAGTACTGCTTACAGATTTCGGTTGGTTTCAAGATAAAAATTAGTCATGCTTCTTTTTTGAGATATAAAAATTCTATTTGCATTTGGGCGCAACGCAATAGTTTTATATTATATGAGATATGAGAGTAAATGATTGCATAATAGACATTCAATAAATGCGGTAAATTGAAAAACATTTTTTAGTTGAAGGAGTGCATAGTACGTAATAAACAATATATTGGTCAAACGCAAAGATCATTATCGAACAGAATAATTTCTCATGAAAGTGACTGCCGATTGCATCCTGAAAGATGTGCTTTGGCAGAACATGTGAATAAATTTGACCACCGGATGAACTAAGATTCAGTGAAAGTGCTAGCAACAGAGTCACATACATCTTAGAAATGGCTTTCATTTCCCAAGAAAATAATTGTATAAATAAAAAAACAGATATTAACCATTTGAGTGAGATGTACTCTTATTTATTGTCTTTAGATATCAATCAAAATTAACAACAAAGTAATTTAAAATAATAGTTCTTTTTAACATTACCGCCACCTGGTAACATCAGTTGGTACTAATCTAACAGTTGGCACCACTGTAACTTAGTCCAAATGACACCCGTCAGATGTCGTTGGCTTAAATATAATTGCGAGATTCATTCCTAACCTGTCAGTTTCACTTGTCACACCACATAGAGTACACATTTATATTTATATAATTTTAAACAACGTCAATGTGGTTGTAGTTACTTACATTGGTTTAGGAGCTTAGTTACTGAGACTGAGAATGTTTATTTTATTTTTTACTTTTCAGTTCCGTATTTCGTCGGTTTAATTTTTTGTTAAAAAGTTTTTATTTTTCAATTTTTTGTGGCTAAAATCTACTAATAACTACCTACTTGTTTTTTTATTAGTTCCAAAATACTCACTTACTCACCTTACTTCAACTATTACCAGTTAAATAATATGATTATCTACTTTTACTATTTGTTGTAATATAAATTATTTTTGTTGTTCTGGTTAGTTTATTTCATTACTTTGTATATCATTCCATCCTCTCATAGAATATAATGATTTTGACAGATGTGGAACAAAAATAATGTCAGTAGCGATCTGTCATTGTCAACTACGTATGTGTGTGCCAATGTTCAAAGTGAAGAATCAATTATCCCCTATTTTTCTACCCGTAAGGGTGGATAATTTCATTCAAAATCCAAATATAAGGTATACCCTATCTATTAAAAAAAGAATCATCCAAATCGAAGAACCCAGTACAAAGTTATGCCTGATAGAATCAGTTAACGGACCAGAATTCAGAGGGCGAGTGATCAATATCCTTCATTTTTCTACCCTTAGGGGTGGATTTCATCTTTTAAATTCAAATGGGACCACCTTCGAAGGTCACCCTATCCATTGTAAAAAGAATTATCGGAATCGGACGTCTCAGTAAAAAGTTATGCGTGATCATACATAAAAATAAAAATTAAATATACGGGTCGACTAGAAAACCTCCTCCTTTTTGGTTTCGTCGGTTAAAATTTTTTAAAAAAATAAATATACGCGTCGACTAGAGAACCTCCTCCTTTTTGGTTTCGTCGGTTAAAAACAATAATTATCAAAATATTGAATGTAATCTTTTGGATCGAAGACTTGATTGTTCCAATAATATTGTTATTCGATTCTGAATATTATGTTCATAGTATATTTATTAATGTATTATAGGTACATATTAATATTATGGATCATAGGAGGAAGGTATCCTCAAGGCTTGAGAGAAAAAATACACTGAGTAAATATTATAAAAGGACAAGAAAACTTTGAAGACAAAATGAAGAATCTTGAGAGGATTGTAGTGGGCCTTCTACTAGTTGTTTAATGGCTGTAAATGATGATATTCATATAACATTACCTTCTACAAAATCAGATATAATATACCTGAAGTTGATCAATGTGAATCATGTTCTGAAAATTTGGCTGATGGTTCTTCCCTTGGAGAATTGAGCCAAAGGTACATCAAGAGAAGACTCAGTTCAAAATGATCATGAAAATGTTGAAAATTAAAATGATAACATGAATTCAAAGTTAACTGAATGGGCCTTGAAACACAACATAACACATGCAGCAATAATACTTGGTGAGTATTTTTATCTATTATTATAAATCCCAAAAGAGCTATAACATGATATCTGTATAAGTAATTTTTTTCATTGACAATTCAATCTGCAATAATATCTTCGTTACAGGATCTTTTGAAGCCATTGGCAATAAAAAACAGATTGAGGAGACTTTGCAGAAGTTTTTCAGGAGGACCAAGGAGAGAAGCCACAGAAAAATATAATGCAATGCCTGCAATAAATGCAACACCCTATATGTGTACAATTTTCAACTGATTCACCTAGTCTTTTTTTGTTTATTTGTCATTTGAATTTATATATAGGATGAGTTTTTGTTTGTCGTTTTTTTATCATATTTTTACACAATATGACATAATTAATTTCTGAATTAAACCCGTTTTGTGTTGAGAATCTTATTTGGATTTCATTTTTTTCATATTTTCCATGAAATTTTTCAAATTAAATGAATGAAAGAAAAGGACATTCGAGGACGTCCAAGAGATGTACCATATATCCCAGGGATGTTCCTGGGACATCCCTAGGGTGTTCCTTTGATGTCCATTGTCGAGACTTGGTACATCCCTGGGATGTCCCTTGGATGTCCTTTTCGGTGAAAAGTAGATGTTCTTTTCGGTGGAAAGTAGATGTCCCTGGGAAGTCCCTAGTATGTACCATGTCCCGACAAAGGATATCACTGGGACGTCCTAGTAGCAAATGAAGGACGTCCCTGGGATGTACAGAGGATGTACTTGGGTATTCATTCTATTCGTTTAACTTTTACGTTATGACTGTTAGGCCTGTAACTCGACTTATTTTCAAGTGTTTCTTATATCTGTGAGTGTTATCCACTTATTGTTATGAATTCAAAGTAACAATTGTCAGTTCAAAGTGGCAATTCCAAATGTTTAAAAAATTTATTTTGTTGTTGGCCCTTCTACGCCTTTGTAGAATTTTGTTCTTCTGACAATAAAGTATATTTTGATTTGATTGGTTTATATAATTGCCACTAGTTCCTAATTTTTGAAAGGAAAAAATGACAAAAACCTACTTTTTTGTATGCTATTTCCACATCCGGTTTATCCGGGTTGGTTTTCAAATACTCTGAAGCATACTTGTAGCTCAAACAAGCGGCATTCACTTTATCAGCACCTGCAAGAACATTAGTGAAAAAAAGAACAAATAACATAATTGAAGAAATTCTAACCATTAGGCGTATTATTCATCAAATGATAAACGACAGAAGTGGCCGACTCCAAATTTGTAATATGCCCTACACATTCATCTACCTCTTGAAGTAAATTTTCGAATTTGGGATAAAGCACCCAATCTTGGTATTGGTTTTCCTCTAAAACCTTACTAGAAACCTGGTAACACACAATAAAATATTCATAATCAAATGTGCATCCTTTTGTAAACCTAACGAATACGAAGTTACACTGTAGGGACTCGAGAACTCACCACTTGCTTGACAGCATAAACACAAATATCGTCAATCTTCAAGTTCTTCCTCAAAATATTAGTACCGTCGAACCAGAACCGATACGATTTCAAACTCATTTCCGGCCTCAAAATACTCCAAATGTCGGAGGTGAAAAGCAATTCAGAGAACGGCAGTCTGAATACCGACAAGGGATCCAATGCTTGATTATCCGGGAACCTGGTGTACCATTCTTCTCTTTCGCGTTGACTGGGGGAGCTGAATCTCGAATAACTCTTCAAGAACAGCAGCAGTAGTATATGTGTGCTTCTGGAGTTTGATAACTGGACGTTGTTCTCGAGTATTCTGTAGATGCAGATGAATACCTCATAGTGGTAAAAATTTGCCTTGAATTAATTGAAAAATTAAAATTACAATTGCATTTATTTTTATAATACAAGTCAGGCATTCACTGTCAATAAATTGATCTCAAATCATCAATACGAATACGGCGAATATACTTACTCCTTCGAGTATCTTCTCCATCAAGGTGAAAACGGAATTCTTGTCTGCAATCTCATTTATGATTCCTTCGCACTTCAACAAGAGGGAATCTTCATTGTTCAACATAACAAGCGACTTCTTTCCATCCAAGTTTGTTACGATATTGTATTCAGGTTTCCAGTTGATCAAGCAACTGGTGAAAAAAAATGTTTTGATTCCAATTCATAATATACAGTGCTTTCGTAAAGTACTGAATAAATTCATTTTTAGCCAAACTATCCATTTCTGAGGAATCTCCTGAAACAGGTCGATTTTTAATCTCAATTTGCCGCATTTATAAGGGAAAATTAAATATACAGGGTGATCCACGTTTGACTAATGACGTCCGCGACAATTTTTTCAAATGGAACACCCTATATATTTTTCAATTTTCGGAATCTCCATGGAAAGCCGATTTCAAAAATATATCACACATAGGGTTTGAATACAGTGCGTTCGTTAAATTCAGTGCTCTCGTAAAGTAGTGTATACATTCGTAAAAAATTAAAGCAATAATTTTTGGACAGAACGCTGAAGCCATCGAATTTTATTTTCATTCGGGCATTCTTTCAAATTTAATTAATACGTACAGAATGATTCGTGTAGGAGAAATGAAGTCATCGGTATTTTTTTAACAATTCCATTTTTCATTACGGAATGGAAAAGGTGATTATGAGTATGGGTGAAATGAAAATAAAATAAGAAAAACTATTTTGAAATATGAAAATTCTAAATTTAATGGCAATGATAGCTTCAAACATCGATCAAATTCAATGTTCAAATTGTGCACCGTTTTCTATCTGACAGTAGCCAAGACGATGAAAAAAATCTTTTTGAAAATTGTCCATAAGTCAGGAGGTATACATTGTATCTAGTGACGAATTCTTGCTTTTAAATCTTATAAATTCTCCGGCCTATTAACATACACTTTACTCTTCAAGTATCTCCACAAGAAGTAATCAAGTGGTGTCAAATCTGGAGATCTAGATGGCCACTCAATCGGTCCCCTTCTCCCTATCCAACGATTCGGAAACCCCACATCTAAATAGTCGCGGAAACCTGCTGCATAATAGGAAGATGCCCCATTTTGTTGGAAGAATAAATCAGTTCTCGGAAGATCAGGTTCCTCTAGATCTGGATACAAAGCAAGTAGTGCAGGAATGAAGTCAAATCGAAGAAAATCCAAATATATTGCACCAGTCAGGTTCACGTCAAAGAAATAGGGACCCAGAATTCTTCCGTCGACTATGCCAGACCATACATTCACTTTCTGTGGATTTTGAGTGGGATATCGGGGATTTTCAGTAGCCCAATAACGGCAATTTTGCCTATTGACGTGGCCGTTCAAAACAAACGTAGCCTCGTCAGAAAAAAAAATAATTTTTTACAAAATTATTATCATTATTGCATAGCTGTAGCAGTTGTTCGCAGAATTGATTTCGCCGATCAAAGTCGTCTTCATTCAGCTCATGGATGAGGCGTACCTTATAAGGATGGTGCTTTGCTTTTCTCAGAATTTTGTGGACTGTAGACGCTGCCATATTGAAATCAGAAGACAATTGGTTGAGTGTTGTGTGATGATTTTCATGCACGCCAACGCAAATTAAGCGATCATCTTCTGATGGTGAGGGTCGACCAGATTTAGGAAGATCATGGACATGCCCAAATTTACGGTATTTTGACTCAACTTTGCTCACCATGCTTTGCATTCATCGTCTTGGCTACTGTCAGATAGCAAACGATGCACAATTTGAACATTTAATTCGATCGTTGTTTGAAGCTATCATTGCCATTAAATTTAGTATTTTCATATTTCAAAATAGTTTTTATTTTATTTTCATTTCACCCATACTAATAATCACCTTTTCACATTCCATAATGAAAAATCGAGTTTCCATTAAAAAAATACCGATGACGTCATTTCTCCTACACGAATCATTCTGTATGTAATAATTAAATTTGAAAGAATGCCCACCCAAATGAAAATAAAATTCGACGGCTTCGAGCGTTCTTTCCAAAAATTATTTCTTCAATTTTTTACGAAATTATCCACTACTTTACGAGAGCACTGAGTTTAACGGTCGCACTGTATACAAACCCAATGTGTGATATATTTTTGAAATCAGCTTTCCATGGAGATTCCAAAAATTGAAAAATATATAAGGTGTTCCATTTGAAAAAAATGTCGCGGATGTCATTAGTCAAACGTGGATCACCCTGTATATTTAATTTTCCCCTATAAATGTGGCAAATTAAGATTAAAAATCGACCTGTTTCAGGAGATTCCTCAGAAATGGATAGTTTGGCTAAAAATGAATTTATTCAGTACTTTACGAAAGCACTGTATTGTAACAACGCTATGTGAAATTACTTATTCATTTCTACAAAAAAAAAAATGCAATTTCATAACCCAAAATTTGACTAGCCATTAATTGGTCTTTTTTAACCCACTAACACAAAATATATCACAATTATATTATGACTGAATTCAATTTAATTTTTTCATAATTTGTAGTTGTCGGTTTTTTCCTTTGTATACACCTAATGATCTATCTTGATGCCAAATTTCAAGTTTCTAAGGCACCTAGAAATGTTCTGAAACTTATTCTTGACACGTACTAACTCTCGTAATAATAATAATAAAAATAATAAAATGTATTCAGTAATATCATCAAAGATGATATTAAATAAGTCAATACAAACAAACGAATAAATCAATAAAACAATACAGTAGTCACAACAATAAGAATAAAATAAATATTGCAATACATATATAAAGCATTGCCAATAATAATTTGTTCAAGATACAAATATAAATAAACATATATGCATTATATTATCACAAGCCATAATATAATGCATAAATATTCATCCAGAATATAATATGATTTATCCAAGAGCAACTCCTATGATTCTTGATTTCATTCGGTAATTTGTTATAAACTTTTATGGCTATAAAGTCTAGGACATGTTTCGGTTACTGTCACTCTGTGTGATGGATGATGGAACTTCCAGCTGTTGCAAATTCCTATTGTTATAATTTGTATTCCTGTTAAGACTCTGAAAACTTGTTATATCTGATTTAACATACTTCAATAGCTAATAGATGTATACAGTATTAAGATTCTGAGACTTTGAAAAATTGTCCTACAACTAGTTCTTCTACTTCTACCGCAATATCCCTGATAGCGCTTTTGAATCGTAAATATTCTGGTGCAGTCGCTAGATGCTCCCCCTGCCACAATTCCATATGAGATAATAGAGTGAAAATGTGCATGATAGTAGATCAATAATAATGGTCTACTCACAGTGCAACGCAATTGTTGAATGCAATAGGATATTGGAGCAATTTTTTGACAAATCATATCTGTGCTTATGCCATTTCAAGTTTTCAGCTATTTTCAAGCCCAAAAATTTTGTCCCTTTCTCTGTTGGTGAATTAGTCCTTGAATGATTGAATCTTAAAAGCACCGTTTTCATGTCACTCAAAACCAGACTATTATCCAAGAACCATTTCTGAGCTTTCCTTATTTTATTAGATGCTTTATCATCCGTTGATATTTTTTTTTTAGTTATTAATAATGATGAGTCATCAGCATACATTACAAAGTGATCACTGTAAAAGTCATTGACATATATTATATATAAGAGTGGACCCGAAATAGAGCCTTGTGGTACCCCGTTAAAACAGGTTCTCAATACCGACTTTTTAGCATTTACCTCGACATAGTAGTTTCATGACCTACTCCCCTGATACGATACATTTGAAGTTTTTCAAGGGGAATATCATGATCAACCAAGTCAGCAAAGGCTTTACTCAGGTCTAAGAAGATCCCCAAAGCCTTTTTTCCTTCATCCAAATTTTTGTATAGATTGTTGAGAAACTTTGTGATAGCTTGGCTTGTAGACATTCCCTTAGGAAAACCAAACTGATTAGTGTTAATGAATTCCATTTTTCGAAAAATGTAATAAATTTTTTTCGTGCACCTTAGCTAATGGACTGGAAAGTTAAATTGGTCGGTAATTCTCCAAGACCATTTTAATCCCTGCTTTAAGAATTTTACATACCTTTGCATTCTGGGAAAATTCCTTCTATTAATGAACAATTAATCAGGTAGATGGGAGGTTCAACTATAAAACATATACGTTTTCAATATGTATGTACTTATTCCATCATCTATATACTTATTCCATCATCAGGCTGTTAGGCAATGAGAAACGTTTCTAAGGAACTGGGGTTTGCTGCAGCGAAGGTGGTGTACTATGCCTTAATAGACTCTCATCTAAGGTATGGTATACCCTTTTGGGGTGTCTGCAGTCTTATGCAATCGGTTTTTGTCTTGCAGAAAAGGGCTATTAGGTACTTATGTAAAGCGAAATGGCGGGATTCATGTAAACCCCTATTTCGAGAACATAGAATCCTTAAGGTTATTTCAATATTCATATTGGAAACCGTATCGATTATACATAAAAATAGGGAGAAGTATGAATCCACAGCCACATACCACACAAGGCGGTCAAATGAACTGAATCTACCAATTCCAAAAACATGTTTTGTTCAAAACTCGTTGATATATAATGGAATCAGGATGTACAATAAACTTCCCAATGAAATCAAAGAGACTTCTTTTATCATATTCAGAAATAAATGTAAAAAACTATTAAGTGATAAAGCCTATTATGACCTACAAGAATATTTTGATGATGCCCTGTAATTTATAATGTGTAGTATTTGCGATTGTACTGTGTGAAAAATATAATTCTAAGTCTAGTTCTTGTCCTGTAACCTTTGTATATGTACATATGTGTATATGTGTATATATATATATGTATATATATTTTATATTTTGATTCAATTATTGACACATTTTATATTTCATGTTTATATTAGTATTATTATTTATGACATTGTGTTTGTAACAAGAATTCTATTCTTAAACAATAAACATATTATTATTATTATTATTATTATAGATCTAGAGTTACTCATATTGTTGACAATATCTATTATATCATACTCAGTAGCAGGCATATACCGGGTGACACAGGATATTGGGCCACCCCTGTAACTTCTGCTTTCGTGAACAGATTTTTCTGAAATTTGGTACAGTTATATAAGCAACCATTTCGGATTTGATCACATAACAATCCAATATGACGGATTCCCGGTTTTTCTGGAAATGCCAGTAACTTTGTTTTTTCAAATGGAACACCCTGTATATTTTTACATATTCAAGTTCAACAGGTCAAAACAGGTCCAAACCTTATGTCAAATGACATTTTTTTAAAACAATTGAAATTAAAATTGTTTTTTTTATTTAACCTCGTGGATAAATGAGATTTGGTCAAAGCTATTCACAATGAGTCGCAAATAACAGAAAAACGTAATTTTTTTCTGAAAAATTATTTTTTGTGTCACATATTGATCAAAAATATTTTTTCTCTCTAGAACATTCATGAAGGAAAAAAATTACATACATGAAAGATGACAGCGAAACACAATTAGTTGACAAGACTCAGAAATGTTGTTTTCCACAGCTTACTTAGTTGAAAAATTATTCGAACTGCAAGGAAACTCATGAACTAGTTGTAGATTTTTGAATTTATACAATTTGTTACTGCACCGAAATACATTTTTTTCCTTAATGTATGTTCTAGAGAGACAAGTAGGTGGCCCATAAAGGTTCCATTTAAAAAAAATGTGATGTGACTGAATTGATATGTAATTTTTTTCCTTAATGACTGTTCTAGAGAGACAGGTAGGTGGCCCATAGGGGTTTCATTTGAAAAAAAAAATTTTTGATCAAAATGTGATATGACTGAATTGATTCATCAATAAATGACACAAAAAATAATGTTTCAGAAAAAATCAAGTTTTTCTGTTAATTGCGACTCATTGTGAATAGCTTCGACCAAATCTCATTTATCCACGAGGTAAAATAAAAAAACAATTTTAATTTCAATTGTTTAAAAAAATGACATTTGACATAAGGTTTGGACTTGTTTTGACCTGTTGAACTTGAATATGTAAAAATATACATGGTGTTCCATTTGAAAACACAAAGTTACTGGCATTTCCAGAAAAACCGGAAGTGGATTGTAATGTGATCAAATCCGAAATGGTTGCTTATATAACTGTACCAAATTTCAGAAAAATCCGTACACGAATGCAGAAGTTACAGGGGTGGCCCGATATCCTGTGTCACCCGGTAGATAGAATGAGCATTATTATATTTAAGTGTTATTTTTTTTTTTTTTTTTATTTTAGACATAATACATCCAACAGGCCTAAGCCCAATAACAGGAGTATATAATAATAATAATTATAACAATTTGAAGTGAATGGTAAATCAGGAGTAAATGATAATCAATGGTAACAAATAATAACAAAATCATAACAAAAAGATGCCTAGCTATATGTCATTCGAAAGAGTGAAGGTTAGATTAAATAGAAAAGGTGATAACTTAGAATAAAGTACAGATGCACGAAGGAGATACAAGTAAAAAATTCAAAGTGTATATATGCAAGCTAATTTGGAATAAGTTTATACAGTTGCTTTCTAAATTCATTCAAGTTAGAAGAGATGATGTTTACACAGAGGGTACATTGTTGAGGCTTCTACACATAGTTGAGATTGGACTATTGTAGTGATGCTGTGAATTTGGCATGTCGATTCGAAAAGACAAGTGTGACCTTGACGAAATACGTGGAGTATTGAAATTTAATAGTGATAATAGAGATGTTGAGTCAACTTGGTTATTTATCAGTTTGTATACAAATATGATATTTGCTATTTCTCTACGTTTTCTCAGGCTAACAAAATTGAATTCTTCCAATAGTAAATCGTATTCGTAGTGATAAATGGGATAAGTGTGGTGTTTCTTGTAGAACAGGAATTTAAGAAATTTCTTTTGAACTGATTCAATGGATGATATGTATTTGACGTGGCTAGGGTTCCACACTACATTACAATATTCAAGTTTGCTGCTGAACTAAACAGTAGTAGATAGAGGAAATAGCCCTGAGATTTGAAAATTCTTTACAATTACGATTAAAAACCCAGAGTTCTTCTAGCATTGTTTATTATTTTTTCAATGTGCTGATTAAACGTAAGTTTGGTATCAAAGAGAACACCTAAGTCTTTGCATTCATTCACTCTTCTTAGGATACCATCACCGATTCTATAGTCATATATAACGGAGGAAACTTTTCTGGAATAGCTCATAATTTTGCATTTATCAACATTCAAATATAACTTATTCGCGAGCACCAGTCCGATAAGAGATTTAAATGCGTGCTGGAGACGAAAGCAATCGGTAGTGTCTGAGATTTCTGTATATATTTTCATATCATCAGCAAAAGTAGTTTACTCGACTGAAAATAGTACATATTTCATCGATGAATATTAGGAATAGGAGTGGCCCTAAGTTCGATCCCTGTGGTACTCCTGAGTAAGCTACGAAATTGGAAGATTTCACACCTTCATATTCAACAAATAGTTGTCTATCGCTCAAGTAGGATTTCAATAGATGCTGAATCTTGGGGAGACCAAAAGCTCAATTTTAACAATAGCTGATTGTGGGATACTGTATCAAACGCTTTACTGAAATCAGTATATACAACATCAATTTGGCGACGATTATCAAGGGAATTAGATATGAACTGCGTAAGCGTGCAAGGTTAGATACAGTGCTACTGATTTCATAAAACCATGTTGGAAATCTGACAGAGATTTACTCACATGTATATAGATGAGATCAAAAGAATAATTTCGAGTAATTTTGAGAAACCAGAAATTAAGGCTATTGGTCTATAGTTACGAATGTCTCCTATTTTTCCTGATTTGAAGACAGGACAAATACGGGATTGTTTCCATATGGTGGGAAAAGTTTCGGTGTTCAGGATGAGGTTATAAAAGAAAAGTATAGGCCTACATAGCACTTTCACCTGGGATTTAATTAGTCTAAGGGACATTGTCAGGACCGCACGTCAATTTGTTTTTAGCTTTTTGCCGCCGTTAGAATGAGTTCCTCGCTGATTTTATTGATATGTAAATAATGACTGGAACTGATAGAACATTCGGGAAAGATACGTTCATTTGAGAGAGGAGAATCATGGACATATGCATTGCTGAAGTGTTCAGCAAAGGCGTTGACTATAGATTCGGATGATGTAAGCTTTTCATCATTGATGAACATAAGTCCAGGGATACGAGATTTATTTTTTTTGGTGTTGATGAATGACCAAAACTCACGGGATTACTAGTCAGGCTATTTTCTGATTTTTTAATGAACTCTGAGTAAGCAAGGTCTATTTCAGTTTTAATGATACGCGGAGGTGTTTTAAGCGTTCAAGTAAAAATTATATTTGCACTTTCTATACATTTTGTGGTAGTGATTTTTTTTTTAATATTATTGATAATGTTTTTGGTAAACCACGTTGGTACTTTGCGAGGATTATTAATTACTAAAGGGGTGCACTGACAAATTACACTTTGTAAGGTAGCATTGAACTCTTCACAAGCTATATCAACATCGGAGATAGATTCTAAATAATTCCAGTTAATTTCGCTAATTTTTTGGGAAAACTTTTGGATGTTAATTTTACGGAAATTGTAGCGTTTAGCATCCGATATAAATACCTTCTCAGTTTCACAATCAATTACCAAATTCACAGCAAGACTAGGGTGGTGGACATCAAGTTCAACCAACGGATCAGAGTCAAGTAGCACTTTGCAATCCATATTCTCGGGTGACATAACAAGATCTAAAATTCTACCATTTACATTTTCTATGAAATTGTTCTGTATTAATTTACAATAACTAATGAATGAGTTAAATTTGAGAATTAAATTAGATGATTCATTGGTTTAGTAATATTGCTGTAATTCAGTAATATTGAAATCTCCTAAAACTATTGATTTATTGATACAATCCAAATTTTCCAGAAAGTCAAACAATTCGTCATATTCCATAGAGGGTAGTTCCTGGAGGAATATAAATTACTAGTATAAAAATTCGGTGCATTTTTAACAATTATTTTCACACATACGATATCAATAGACTGAATGGGACAGTTTATTTGACAAAATTCCGATTCATGAAAGTCACTATCCACAGCAAGAAGGACACCACCTCCTCTGGTACCATAAGATCTGTCTTTACGATATACCACATAGTTGTTGGGAAATAATTCGGAATTAAAGACACCGTCCCTAACCAGCTTTCTGTAATAGCAATAATTTTGTGTTCACTTGCCAGAACACTTTTAAAGAATTTGTGTGTTTTCGAATTGAGACCATTGCAATTTTGATAGTATATTGAGGTGGTCATATTACTGATTACATTTGGCGGGTTGGATGTCCAGACTGGTTTTTTAATCATGGGGATGCCGTTTCTGTAGAAGATATATGATCCTTGGCGCCATTTTTGCAGGACATTCAGCTCGTTCCAAATTCGCTGATTATATTCTCTTTGATGTATGGTTAGATCCGGTTTTATTTTTATTTTTTCATACGCATTTATGTCTAATAATGTTTTCCTCTGCTTTACCATCATCAAGGCATGGGTCTTAGAGTTGAAACTTATTTTTATTGGACGAGACTTGTTGACTTGTTGGCGTCCTAGGCGATTAATTTGGAAACTGTTGACATCCAAGTTTGGGATGATTTTATTACAAATGGTGTTCACGAAAACTGTTAAATCAGGAGTATCTTCAGGAACACCAAACAGTAACACATTATTCTCTCTTTGTCTTATCTCGTTGACTTCTGATACAACCTGTATAATATTCGGAGATTCCTTGTTGGAGTTTCGCACTTTTTCATTGAGTTCAGTAACCTCATCGGACAGTTTTTTTATGTCCCTATCGTATTTATATTCGAGATTCTGCATACTAGTTTTTATCTCATCAATTTTTATTTCAAAAAAGTTAAGTTTTTCGTTCAGCATGGTCTGTATATTTAAGGAAACCTTATCTGCTAGCGTTTTTATGAACATATCATCTAGACAAATTTTCTTTACCAATTCGTCGGCCAGGATTTTAATCTCAGTCTGTTGTTCTCGAGTTAAAGGCATCTTGAAATTACCTTCGTAATTGCTTACCTTATAACAATTTTACTATAAGGGGAGATACACAGCACCTCACTTGATATAATGTACCACTTAGTGATAATTAATAGCGATGAAATACTATGTATTCACGAAATTCATGGAGCGAGATCGCAAACGAACGCTACTTCGAACAACTTCACTTCACCTTTGGATGATACACTGTTAGCAGTTAGCGATGATTGTCTGGATTGTGCAATCAAAAAAATGAACTCAGTTTTGAGTGATGTCCATGAATATTCAACAAGAAATAAACTCAAATTAAATGTTTCCAAAAGTAAAGGAATGCTTTTAACAACAAAATATAAATATAATATATAATAATCTTTATTAGCATCAGCTCTCAATTATAAATAGTATAAATAAAATAGTAGTATAAATGTATAAATAAAATAGTATAGTATAAATAAAATAGCATAAATAAAGTACAGAACACATAAAATACAATGCACGAACAAGTTAAATTAGCAGTATAAAATCGAAATAATACAAGAAGAGATATTCCAATGATGGGTTATAAACCTTTTATATATTTTACACACTGGCTTTTGAATTCTCTAAATGACGAGTATTCTTTCAATTCTCTTGGTAATGAATTGTAAAGCTGTAAGCCTTTGATGAACACTGTGTTTGTAGCAGCATTAGCAATATTAATATAGAAATCATTGGAAGCATGTGATCTGGTATTGTGATTATGTATTTCTTGGAGATAAGTTATTTCTTCAGTTAGATAGGTTGGTAAGCATCCTGACTTGAGTTTATACACAAACTTGAGCATATTATAAGCAGCTCTCTGTCGAACATTCAATAAATTCAAGGATTCCAACATGTAAGCTATTGATGTTCGTTTTCTACATAATAGAATGGCTCTCGAGTTTATACACAAACTTGAGCATATTCATCAGGTATATGAATGTTCCACAGAAATCAAGATGAGGAGATATTATGGTTTTATATATAGTTAACTTAGTAAAAGATGATACCTTATTATTCAATCTATATAGGAAATTAATTTTTCTTGCCATTTTCTTCTTAATATATTCACAATGTGATTTAAGATTCAGTTCATTATCTATCATGAAGCCCAGGTACTTGAAATGTTTAGCTTCTTCAATTACATTATTATCAATCAATAAATGGTGGCTGGATGTTACATTTTTCAATTTGTTCAAGTTATATTTATTTGATATTACCATGTATTTGGTTTTATTTATGTTCAATTTCAAACCATTGTCATTCAGCCATATGGACAAATTTCTCAAATCTTGATTTATTAATGATATAGTACTCTGAATATCCTCTACATCTCCTTCAATAGATCATAGTATCATCCATAAACAATTTTATTTTGCAATTTTGAACATGGTGTACTATGTCATTGATGAACAAAATGAATAATATTGGTCCTAGAGCACTTCCTTGAGGGACTCCATAATGTATGTCGTTGCTGCCAGAAAATGTATTATTATATTTAACTATTTGAGACCTACCAGAAAGATAGCTTTCAAACCATTTCAGCGCATTTTCCTTAATGCCAAATTTCTCGAGTTTTCTCAGAAGCAGAGAGACATTTACAGTTTCAAAGGCTCTCTTTAAGTCTAAAAATATAACAATAATGATCTTTTTATTATTGATTATCTCAGTTTTCCATTTAGACAATAAATAATGCAATGCAGTTTCACACGAATGTGCCTGCCTGAATCCATTGTTCCTTTACTAGTATATTATTATCTGCTACAAATTTTAGTAGCTGATCCTTTACTGCTAATTCTAATATTTTCTCATAGATAGGAAGTGTATTAATTGGGCGGAATTCCGAACAAGAGGTTGTATTGGACACTTTTTCAATAGGCACAATTGTGGCTACTTTCCATTTTTCAGGGAATTGTCCTGTCATCAATGAAGTGTTAATCAAATATAATATATGATTACCAGCAACTTCGAATGTTAATTTCCATATTTCCAAGTTGATGCCATATTTATCACCACCGTTTTTCTTCATTCTATTTATTATCATTTTGAGGTCATTCATTGTGAGTGCTTCAAATGCGGTAAGCGTCATTTGGTGTCGAGGCAAAACATTCAAGATATAATCGGAGCTGTGAACAGGTTTGATGTCGCTTACAATTTCCAATATACTTTCTATGAAGTATGAATTGAAAGAATTTGCTATATCTGCGTCATTTTCTTTCCAATGATTACCGAAATTTATTTTAGAAGGCCTGTTTTGAGGTTTTCCATTTATTAACTCTTTGAGAGACCTCCACATTGCCTTTGCATCTCCTTTGTTTTGATCAATTTGTTCTTCGTAGTATTTTTTCGTTTCCTGCCTAATCAATGAAGTAACAACATTTCTAACTTTCTTATAGTTAATCCAATCCCCTCTAATGCCGAATCCCTAGCCACTTTATACAAAAGGTCCCTATATTTTATTTGTTCCATGATCTCGTCTGTAAACCATACTTTCAGTTTGAAGTTATTGAATGTTCTATATTCTTTCCAAGGTGCATGTTCATCTAGAATTTTTACAACATTATTAACGAATGAGTCTGCCAGTTTATTCACATCAGTACTATTTGTATCCACTCCAGATCAAATAACGATTTTTGAAACTCTAGCTTATTAAAATTATTTAAGTTTCTTTTGACAGTTGGTGTATTTAAATTCAATTTCACCTCATTTGTTATCAGCGAGATAAGTATATTAGAATGGTCGGAAACTTTAAGATAATCAGATATTTGGTGTTTAATATTTTTATCACTCGTTAACACATAATCAATCAGTGTAGACGAGTCTTTAGTAATTCTTGTACTTCCTTCAACAATTTGATACATTCCAAATAGGTTCAATAGCTGTTTAATTTTTCTGCTATACGTTGAGTCTACTTTTAGATCTATGTTGAAATCACCTGTTATAATCAATATAGATTTTTCTTCCATTAAAATCTCAATATTTTCTTCCAAAAATGATAAAAACTCTGAGTGAGAAGAATTTGGAGAATGGTAAAGTGTACAAACAGTATAAGTTTCTTTACTATTCAGTCTTACCTTTGCTGCTAACATCCACGTGTTCATATAGATTGATTTGTTCATTACTTGTTGGTATTCCAAACCTGTCTTAACATAAATGCTGACCCCACCAGTGTGTCTACTCGTAGATTTACAATTTAACATATCAAATCCATCTATTTTTGTTTCATTTTGATTAATATCATCAGTGATACGAGTCTCGGTTATACATAATAACAATGGGTTATGACAATGTATATTCATTAAAACATTATTTAAATTGCATACAAGACTAGCAGCATTTGCATAAAATATAATATTGTTTTTCATGCCTATGAAACTATCACTTTTTGAACTTCTAAAAAAGAATTGCCCTGGCTAGGAGTGATTTGATTCGGTAAATCTATTTGTTGAGTCACAATATTCTCATTGGCAGTGATTAAAGCACCACAATTTCCATCTTCAGTATTTGAAACAACAATATTTTTATTTCCCATGGTTGAAACTACAGTATTATTAGTACAGTAAGGTACATTATTGAAATGATTGTCACTACATAAATAATTTATAAGTTTGATGATTGCTTGGCCCAAGAACCATTTACCCACTCTATTGATACTGATCCCATCGGAATGATAATTTGTTCGTCTAATGATTTTATCTACTTTAATTAGATGGGGACAGAGTAAGCCGCTATAGTGCAGTTCCTTTATCAAGGAGATGTTACGATCATATATACAATTATTCAAATGACTCTTATCATATCGATATGGCTCAGTAATAATAATAGTTTTTGTAAAATTTAATCTATGTATAAAAGACCACCTTAGACTACTACTTATCTTATTGGGCCAAAATATGACTACATCGTTTTTTGTGAGATTTTCACTATTATGTATGGCTGTCTCTAGTAACTCATTATCTGTTGCATTAGGTTTCAAAATAGACAGGAACTGGTAACTGTGTGGCAGTTTACTGGGAAGAAGGTTCACAAGGTGTCTTCCATGACTTCCAGCTATGAATAGGATTTTATTTGGCTTAGTTTCGCTCCCATGTATATCAACAATTCCTTTTTCCTCGATCTTTAAAGAAATATGTTCTCTTTTCTCTAATTCCATTCTGAATAATTTTGCCGATTGCACCATTCATTATATTCTGCTTCAAGAGTAGCGATGGTGGAAACCATATTTCGACTTAGTAAGTTGAGTTCCGTAATGTCTTCATTCAGTTTGATATTAGCTTCCTTCTCAGTTTCAATCTGTCTAAGAAGTTCCCTAATATAATCCTCGTTATTCTTTTTTTGTAGTTTAATTGAGGAAACTATGTCCTTATTTATTTCCTTCAGTTCCCCAAGGTCATCATCTTTTTTTGTCAATTCTTCCACCTGGCTTTTCAATTTGGTTTGCAATTCCTCATTTGTGTGACTTAGGTCGCTTATTTTCTCGTTCAATTTCTTAATTATTTGTTCATTTTCCTTCAGTATGATGGCAAGCTTTTGATCAGTTTCTATTACATCATGTTCAAAATCCAAAGTTTTTCTTTTCTCCCTTTTATAAGCAGCATCTTTTTCTTTCATTTCCCTCTCTAGTACATGTAGCTTCTTCTGTAGTTCGTTTAGCTTATCTTCCTTTTCATATCCCAATTTGTTCATAAGCTCGTCCCTTTGGATTATATCATTTTTCAACTTTCTTATTTCTTTGAGATTATTTTCTTCGTTTCTCTTGTTTTTTTGATCTTTTTCTTCACATTTTGTTGAGCAGTAAATTTTATAACCACCTAATTCTTTATAATCGCTTCTTCTGTCAAGGCAGCTCAAGTGGAATATGTCATAACACGTAATACAACAGAGATTATTAAAGTTTTTTTTGCAACATTTAAATACCTTTTCCATTCTATCTTGAATTGATACGCCACTGATTGCTTATCTTGACATATATGTATGGAGTATCTATTTCACAGGTGTTTTTATTCAGTGGGTTTTTTTCCACGTTTCTTCTCTTTGTACTTTTTTGTTATATTTTTATGCACCATAACATTCCTTTATGCATATAATGCAAATTTCTCTTTGAATTAGGTGATCTATCCATTGGAATCACAGATGTTCATAGATTATTTTATGAAATTTGCACTGATGTAAATTTCAATATTTATTTTCACTTTTGAACTGTAGAAATGGCAACTTAATGTGGAGTAACTTGAAACAGGTGTTCACACAATGTCAAAATGTCCGAGGAATAGGACTACGATATAAATAGCATCAACTTACATTTGAGTAACGAAAAAATAGAAATAGTTTCAACAGTAAAATACTTTGGTTTTCAGTTAGATAATTCCGTAACTTTTGTAGCTCATTTCGAAAATGTGCACAAAAAAATTCCAAAGAAGTTGTTCTTTTTTTCCAGAATCGCACAAACACTCTCAACTGAAGCCAAAATAACTGTATATAATACAATAATTCAGCCTCACTTTGATATTTAGAATTATCTACTAGTCTAGAATGCTACGATCTAAAGCCTATAGTATATTGGCCAACGAGGGTAACAGGTACAAGTGTTTCTATAATAGACCATATATTTGTAAATTTCGATACAAGCGAATTACCGATAGTAATCGATATTGAAATCTCTGACCATCGAACTATTTTAACAAATTTAAATTTGAATTCCACCAGTATTTCCACAAAAAAATACACTCTGAAAATAATTTTCAGCAAGAATGCTATAGAGGAATTTAGACAAACTCTGGCGACTCTCTGCTGGGATTTTCTTTATCAGATGGAATCTACAAACGAAGCTTTCATTCTTTTCAACAACACGTTCTCTCACTATTTCAATAGTATCTTTCCTCCCAAAAAATGTTCTTCAGGGACATACAATGGCTAAATGATGAAATTCGTGAACATTACCGTGATAAAAAGAAAATACATAACAACTTGATTAAAGCAACTAAGAAAACATTCTACCAAAATAAAATATCCGAATCAGATAATCCTATTGGAATGGCCTGGAGGGTTATTTCCGAACTATCAAATAAAACCAAGTCACAGAATGATATCACTATCACTAAGGATGACTGTGAAATTGACGATCCACAAGTTATTGTCTCATTGTTTAATGACTTTTTTATAGAAGCTCCTCTTGACATTGTGAATAAAATTCAGGACAAAAATTATAAGATTCCTAAGGAAAAACTACGGAGAGATTCAATGTTTTTGACACCTTTTACTAGTATTGAAATGTATGAGTTGTTACAGGCAAAACTCAAAAATAAAAAATTTTTGGATCTGATGATATCCCTGGCTTTTTAATAAAAGCAGTACTTGATGTGATTGTTGAACCGCTAACATACATTGTCAACCTTTCTTTTAAAAAGGTGTTTTTCCCGAAATCTTAAAATTGGGTAAAATTATCCCAGTTTATAAAAAAGGTGACCGAAATCTCTTATGTAATTATAGGCCTATTACTATACCTATCTCTTTCTCTAAGGTATTTGAATACAGTTTTTTAGATCGCCTTCTGAAATACGTTGAATCCCTCCACATTTTTTCCGAAAATCAACATGGTTTTAGAGCCACTAAGTCCACAAGCAGTGCAAGTCATCAATTTTATGAACAGTTATTGAAATATCTAGAAGCAGGCGAGTGTCCGATTGGGATCTTTTGCGATCTCAGTCGGGCATTCGATTAGTTCAATCACAATATTCTTGTAAGAAAATTGTCTGAATATGGAATTAGAGGTAATCCTCTGCATTGGATAGAAAGCTTTCTCAGTAATAGGAAACAGTATGTAACCCTAAAATTCATTGACAAAGGCATGATAAAAGAAGCTACATCAGAATGTTCTGATATAATAATGGGTGTTCCACAGGGCTCAATATTGGGCCCTGTGCTCTTCATTTTATATGTCAACGAAATAGATAAGGTTTTCAAAAGAGGACATTTTGTTACCTATGCTGATGATACATCATTAATAATATCAAAGAAATGTGAAGATGACCTGCGAAATGAATGTAATTTAGCTTTGAGTAATTTATTTGATTGGTATAGTTCAAATTCACTATATTTCAATACTGAGAAAACCAATATTGTGAGTTCAAAACTCATCAAAGTAAATGCGAAGATCTCAAAACATCAAAATCGACAATGAATCAGTAAATAGCACGGTGTCAGTTAAATTTCTAGGTATCACGGTAGATCAACATCTTATTGGAAGGGACACTGTGAAAAAAGATGTCCTCCTTTCATTCTTATTTTTTAATCTTAGATCAATTTTAAGTCTAGAACAAGTGACTGCCCTATATTACTGTCAGGTAGAGTCACGACTGCGTTACGGAGTCTGCCTCTGGGGAAGTTCGACAACATCAGATGATGTATTTCTCTCACAAAAACGAATTATTCGTAGAATGACTGGAAAATCAAATAACTACTCCTGTAGAGAATTATTCAAAGAGCTTTTCATATTAACAGTACCCAGCCTTTACATATTTGAGTTGGCTGTATACATTTACAAAAATCAAAACAAATTCCTTACCAATATGAACTTTCATGGCGTAACTACAGGTCAAAAAGATGATTTCCATGTTCCGTATGCAAGGCTGAAGCTTACAAGTAATTCACCATATGGGTCTAAAATTTTTAATAATAAATAAAAAATTCCATAAAAAGTTGTAACAATGAAAAATTGTTCAAATTTACAATAAAAAAATTTCTACTTGAAGGTGCATTCTACTCAATACATGAGTTTTTTAGTAGCATATCTTGATGATGACATTTGTTTTAGGTTAGGTTTTAATGTGTTCTCTTGTAGAAGTCATTAGTTTTAGTTTAGATCTAAATGTTTCTGACCATTCCTATATAGATGTACTCTCTATCAAAAAAAAGGAAAAAAAAAAGTATTATTACTGCTTATCATTACTATTTTCTCTTGACCTTAACAAACTAAATCAACTTCAAGAGTTGCAAAACCGTGGGATGAGAATCTTTTTGAAAACAAATAGACATTCACCTATTGTTGCTATGCTCAATACGTTGAAATGGTTTTCAGTCTCACAAAGGATCTAATATCTCTCTATTATTTTTGTCTACAAGACACTGAATAATCTGGCACCAATGTTTTTCCAAAATTACTCGATTTTCAATCTTCACCAGAAACCGGGATAATTTATATATCCCTAGAACTAATCGTAAAAGCACGATGAATTTTTTGTTTTTCAAAGCATTCCATGAATTTAACCAGTTGCCTGCTTCATTGAATAACAGTTCTTCCCTTTATAGTTTCAAAACAAATCTCAAAAGCTTCATTATTAATCAGTGATTTTTTTTTGCTATATAGTTAATTGGCCAATTGTTCTTTCTTAGTTATGGTTGTAAAGATATCTAGTTTTAGGTGAACAAATTTGATGCAAGAATTTTTTTTTTTTTTAATTTTAATTTTGTATTTTTTTAATTTTATATATCAATTATGTTAAGTTAAGGTAGTACCGCCACGAGACAGTTGAATTAGGAATTTTATTAAAATTTAACATACGTATTGTTTAACACGTGAACAACACCTCTATAAAATTTTAACAAGTTTCACCATCCCGAACCCGAGATATATATAATTTAAGTTGACTCAATTTACACGTAACATATGGACCATGCATAGGCAAACAGCACATTATTAATTCTACCGTTAGTACTAAAATTGAGAAGTTTATGAAAAACGAGGAGGAGCTAGAGCAGGATATCACAGATATTGTGAAAAAAAATCAAAGTGATTGACCATCTAGTTTGACAGATATAATCAATACTACTCTCGTTATTCAAAATAGTCCTCGGGGAAGCGCACAGCCTAAAGGGGGGGGTCGTAGAGAAATGCGGATTGTGCCAGGGGACTTTTTAAAGAAGGAAGGGGGACCATTTGAGGGTCTGACCGCGAAAAAAAAACTCCTTCTCCTAGTTGACCCCATCGATTTTACCTATACCCCCCCTTCCCCCCCAAAAAAAAAAGTTCAAAAAGAGTACTACAAAAAAGTCTATTGAAGTTTTACCGAAAAACGATAATTTTTTCACATGACGTATGATTTCTAGTGAAGGGGGGAGGGGTCCGGGTCTGATTTTTTTTTGCTGCGTTTTTCGCCGACTTTCTATAACGAAGATTGGGGAGGCAAGTGGCCCCCATCAAATTTTTTCATTTTTTCGCATTTCAAATCGATAAGTCCTTTGAAATTTTTCGATTCTGTCAAAAATAATTTTCTAATTCAACTGTCTCGTGGCGGAACTACCTTAATGCTGACTTTTTCTTCTTTAAAATGTTGTTCTTTTCAAATATATTGGATTCCTATTTAAATAAAGTTCTATCTATCTATCTAACATGTTATTCTCAATGAGATACCTTGGAATTTTATGGAAATATTATATAAAGTAATTTGAGACATCTTCAGGTTCAGTCACTATCCTCTTATCTATGTTAATTGTTAGACTATTTTGCAGTTTTTGTTATTTGTTTTAGACTCCAAGATATTCCAAGCAGTCTTAGATTTATTTTTAGAATTTTTACAGTTTTTTGCATATATACACATTTCACGTTGTACCCGTTGGAAAAAAGATGAAGTTTTCTCTAGTCTGTATGAACTCACTACACCTAAATGCAAAAAAAACTCAGTCAATGCATTTTCATAAGAGGCAAAAACAAGTGCCTACCATTCATGTAAATATTAATAATAAAGTTTTGGAAAATGTACCATGTGTAAGGCTTCTAGGCCTAGACAGTAATCTCAAAACTTAACTCTGTCAACTATCTATTCAAAAAATGAGAACGGTCCTGACGGAAAAACAATTGATAATGTTATACTATGCTCAGGCCGAATCACGACTAAGATATGGAATATGTTTCTGGGGGCTATCCACTTGTTTTAATGATGTATTTATCTCACAAAAAAAATTGATTCGTTGTATCGCTGGTGTCTCTCATACCACTAGTTGTCCTTTTTTTTTTAAACCTATGAAATTTTAACCTTACCGTGTTTGTATATTTTCAAAGTATGTGTTTTTGTATTTTGTAACCTAACCACTTATAAGACAAATAAACAAATTCACTCTATTAATACAAGACAGCAAAATGACTTACATGTACCTTTTTTCAAGAACTAATCTTCTATATAGATGAGCCACTGTGACTGTGCATAGGTTATTCAATAATTTTTTAAGTCTAAAATTGTAAAATACCCATATTTGAAATTTAAAAAACAAAAAAAAAACCCATACAAATGTAGATAATTACCTACCTTATCAAATTTTCTAGGTGATACTGCTCTGCGTCCAACTGAAAATCCTCACAATAGTTCTTTATAGTGCCAACATCCAGAATGTTGAAAGCAATGAGCTGCTTCAGTCGGGCATGGGGTTTGGCTTTGAAAAATTCCTCGTAAGGAATCTTGCTACGGACCCCTTTTAGCTTCTTCCACCACTTACACGATAGCGCTGCATCTACCATAACGTCTCTAATGGCTTTATCTCCATAGAAGACATCTACAAGTTTCATTCCGACCACAGCGATATCGCCAAATTTTTTCGGCTGGCGCTTGTACGTTTGCAAATAGTGTTCGATGTATTTGAGGTAGTGTTTCGGATAGGCCAGCAAAAGGTTGAACAAAAGATCTACATCGATATTGTCTGCAGAAACAACAACGTGTAAAAGTTGTGGTAAGCATTTCGATTTCATCATCGAGTGCAGCTGTGCTGAAATATTCGAATCCTCAGGTTCAACAAAGCTGAAAGCAGTCCCGAGGGTTTTTAACAATTTGAACGCTGTCAGATATTGACCCTCTCTGCAAAAGGTTTCAATTGTTATGGGCAAAGAAGATATCTCGCTCTGCAGTTGTTCCTGAAACTATCACCATAAAAAAGTATATCGATTTTTTCAAATGAAACCAACCTGAGTCACTTGAGGAATATTGCCATTGAAAATTGACAAATGCATTCTATCTGGACCCTTCAATTTTTCTGAAATATAAATTTCATACTACTTCAGATTACTAGATCAGCATATTTTTTTTCATGTGATGAAGTATGAATAGTACTGTACATTTTAAGTAGAATCTGCTAAAAGACATTCTAAAAAAAATAACGATGATATTGCCGATTTTGGATTAGTAGTTTCGTCAATTTTAGATTAGTGGAACCTGCCATTAACCCTAGTATTCACTGTGATAATTATGATAAGTGCCTCAAAGCCTATGAAGTCAACTAGTTCTGACTTTATCGCCAGTTTGGATATAACAAGGTTAGATGTTTTCTTCACTTTGAAATTGAATATCTATATCAGGCAGCCATGTGTACATTTACCACAGAATCAGTTCAACATTCTACATTATTCAAATGTGGAATTAAATGTTTATTGCATTCGGTAATTGCCCAAGTTTTCTTCTGAGCAGATCACATGAAATTAGGCGAATTTTACAAAGAACAAAACATGTTTTAATTTTTTTTAGATTACACCCTGTAAATTTTTTAAACAATGTTTCTCCTAAAAATCATAATTTTTATTTATAAATACACATTTTGGTAAAGTAGAATCTAAAAATAAACTAACATGATGACATCACAGAATTTGGATTACTTGACTTGAACCTGCCACTAAACCTTTTATTCTGTTAGCAAATAATATTCAATATACTATGGATATTATTTCAGGTTTAGGATAATTAGAACCTGCTAATAAACCTTGTAAGGATCATTTTATTATTTTTGTTGAAAATGCGATGAAGAATTAGTAATTTTGGAGCATTTTGAAGAAGTAAAATCTGCATCAGTCTTGTAACCGATTTTGTTATCCAAGAAAGCCCAGTAAAGGGAAACTACCAAAAAACCCATGTAAAATTTGGAAAATAATTTTTATTGATAGCGAGGTGAAAGAAGTAGGAAATCATAATGTTGAATTTCAAGATGGTTAATATCATTTGTTTGTACCCAAAAGGTAAGTTAACTAACGAGTAACCATTTGGTCAATGAGGTGAGAGAATTAAGAACATTTCAATTCAGTGAACTCACCAATATATCCAACATACACTTGAAAATAGTTCCGGATTGCATTGAGGACTGTTAAGCTGGGCGCAGTCTGTTTCGGATTGAACACATTCCTGAACAGTTTCGTTTGCAAAGCACTCTCCTGACGCGTTAGATAAAAACAACAATCCACCCAGTTCATAACCTCAACAAGTAATGGAAAATCCTCCTTCTCGGCTTTGAATAATGCCTTCGTAATAACATCTTGAGAGAATTTCAACCCCCTCAGAAAAACATCGCTATCATCGCCATCGTTTCCATATTTGGTAGTCTCAAGGGCAACAGTTGTCATTAACATGTCGTTGTAACTATCATCGAAGCAACTGCCAAGCGAGGATGTCTGATGCCCCAGGAATTTAAGGAACAGTATTGCTACCATACAAAGACTTCTGGAATTCGATTCGGTTTCGTAAAGGTGCTCGGCGACTTTAAGAACCACATCAAACTTGCCCACTCTTTCACACAATTTGATCAAGATCTCATCCTTGTCCATCGCAAGCCACAGAGCCAATCTATCCGCATCAGCTAAAATGTCGTCGATTTTTGAAGAACCATTTCTTAAATTTTCGTTGATTTTTTCGAGCAAATCATCCAACACAGAGTTCCTTTTCGGTGCAAACATCAAGTCATAAGTGGTTAGGGTACAATCAAAATATTTATTGATTTTGTAAGCTCCCCTTATAATTTGGAAACGTTCTTCAAACTGATTTCGTTTGATCGAATCTTCGCAAGAGTCCAACAATCTATTGAAAAGCAATGGTAATGCTTTATAGTAATTGTCCTTATGTTCCTGCCGAATCCGCTGTAAGAGAAGTATAAAAAATAGAAACGGATCAATCAATTGTGCAAAATCATTTAAAGGATAACACCAATGACGGAATTGTTTGTTATAGTTAGCAAACTCATAAAATGAAAACTATACCAATAGATGTATGGGAAACTGGTTTCCTGGCTTATACCTTGACGAATATTGGATAACATCTGATGGATAATCCTGCAAAGGTACTTCATAGTTTACATTCTCTTGTTCTAAGATGTCTAAGTTCATCAAAAATAAGCAACCGCTCATGAAATTTTTCATGTGAAAATGTAAAAAAAAATGGTGTGTTTCCAGTGGTATCTCCTTCTAATTTGTTAACATTTAAATGTGTACCTGACGTTATAACACTCAATTCAGGTAACATTGAATGCAAGACCCATACAAAATGCTTAGGAGTTTACAAACTAAAATTCTTCCCACGTTGGGCGCCATTATTATATCATAATTCTATTTATATATAATCATGAAAAAAGGAAATTGTGGCATAATGGACAGATCATTAAATTAAAGAAAAAGAACATCCTCAAGTGGGAGTCGAACCCACGACCTTATGTTTTCTAAACATATACTCTAACCGCTGAGCTATCGAGGACATAGGAATCGACACACACTCGCGAATAAATCCAAGTGCAAGGCTAGCAAGCAAGGGTTGTGGTTAAAAAAAAACAAAGAATATTCTCAAAACTTTGTAGTTTTAAGTAAATAACCAACTTCAGGTTTACTTGAAGTTATAATTTGGACACTATTTACAGATATAAAAGATGAACCCTTAGAGCGTTTTCACACACACCGGCAAAACCGGTGCCGGTGCCGTGCCGGTGCTGGTACCGGTTCCGGACCGGACAACAGCGTATTTCACACAGCCCGGCATATCGGTGCCGTTATCTGTGTTAGTATACGTTGAACAGTGCAGGAATAAAGATGTTTGCTGTTACTGCTGTTAACAGACGTTATCTTCTAGGGTTATTGTATCTTAGGAGAAAATTCCGAAAAAGCAAATATAAAAGACAACACTGGGTACATCCCCTGTTGACTGTGAGATACTTAGAAGGTTCCTTCTACACGCTCTATGAAAAACTAAGGGAGGATAACTTCAAATTCTTCAATTACTTCAGAATGAGTACAGATACATTTGATTTTCTGGTGGAAAGACTAGACAATAACATTAAGCATCAGGATACTCCAATGAGAGCATGTATTCCTCCGATGGAAATGATTGCAGTAACAATTAGTAATAATTCTATGAACATTTATTTACTACAAAAGTCAAATATTCACAGAGAAAAGTAATCAAATCAAATCACAGCAACCGACAAATCAGAGACCGATCCGTCTTCCGATTGTCGAGATCCCCGCCGGCTGCATAAATCAGAATCGGCGGCCGTACCGGCAAATAGGTCGGACCGGGCTATGTGTGAAAATTATGATTTGATTACATTGCATTCGGTGCCGGCACCGTCACCGGCACCGGTTTTGCCGGTGTGTGTGAAAACGCTCTTAGTCTCCGCACCAGTCTCTACAGATAGACTTTCACTGATCTAGGAACTTCTCCAAATACAAAATGAAACATAAATATTTGAAATGAGATATTTAATACCTATTTTTATGGTTCAGAGAGAATATACTTTATTGTCCAAACTAAAAGTAAGAGTTAAATAAACACAAAAACAAGAGATCATAAAAACAACCTGTAATATATTAAAAGTAAAATTGACTGAAGATGCCTTATTAAAAACTAGGTAACACTGTAACATATTAAGAACAAAGTATGGGTTCAAATGTATCATCATAAAATTCTTGTAAACTATAATAGGATCTGACTTTTGGCAAGTGGTTGTAAATCTTACAGCCTCCATAAATTACTGAGTCTCTAACTAGAGTTGATGATGGAATCAGTAACTTAATGTTGCCAGCTTGGCGAGTGCTGTGGTATGTAGAGGCAGTGTCAAATAAATTTTGTGTTTTTTAAAAAGAGGTCACGGATTTTGGCTTTGCACATATATTTCAATGCACGTTTTTGTATACAAAAACTGAATTCATGAGATCATTGTGTAGTAATTATCTAGAATGGGATTCCATATCTCAGGTGGAGATTCTACTAAGGAGTGGTAGACAACTCAAGAAGCAGAAAACCAAGTTCATTAGATGTAACTCTTATAGCATAACATCCAGAAGAAAGTTTTTTCCTAAAAATGAAACATGTTCTTCAAATTTTGATCTGTTATCTATTTGGATACCTAGAAATTTTATGTTGTTTGTGTTTTCTATGACGTCATCATCCATGACCTGCTCTTCTATTTCACCTTTAAATGACATAATGTTAGTTTTACCCAAATTCATAGCTAACTGATTTGAATCGCACTATTTTTGAATCTCGGACATTCCTTGATAATGTCAAGGAGTTTTTCAGAATTTTTATTATGCCAAAATATGCTTGTATAGTCTGCAAACAGTGATATTTTTCCGGATATGTTAGTTCAGGCCAAGTCGTTTATATAAAGTAAAAAAATGAGTTGGTCCAAGTATAGATCCCTGAGGCACACCTCTTTACACAAATTTCCCGTCAGAGTATGTCGTCATTTTCATAATTTGGCTCTGACCTGACAGATACAACTACCCATTTTTGGGAGACACCCCTATAACCATAGGGTAACGCTTTCGTGGTTCGTGGTTCACACAGTCGAACGCCTTTGATAAATCGCGACAGCTTCACCTTCATTTATCTCCCGATATAAGTCATACAAAAAAGAAAAAATGGCATCGCTAGTATTTTTTCCAGCTTGAAAACCGAACTCGTCATTGGTGATTATTTTATTTTTAACCGACGAAACCAAAAAGGAGGAGGTTCTCTAGTCGACGCGTATATTTTTTTTTTATGTATGATCACGCAGATAGGGTATACCTCATATTTGGATTTCGAATGAAATAATCCACCCTTACGGGTAGAAAAATAGGGGATAATTGCTTTTTCACTTGTGAACATTGGCACACATATGTAGTTGACAATGACAGATCGCTAGTGTCATTATCACATTCATTATATTCTATGAGAGGATGGAATGATATACAAAGTAATGAAATAAACTAACCAGAACAACAAAAATAATTTCTATTACAACAAATAGTAAAATTAGATATTCACATTATTTAACTGGTAATAGTTGAAGTAAGGTGGGTAAGTAAGTATTTTGGAAGTAATCAAGAAACAAGTAGGTAGTAATTAGTAGAGTTCTGCCACAAAAAATTGAAAAATAAAAACTTTTTAACAAAAAATTAAACCGACGAAATGCGGAACTGAAAAGTAAGAAATAAAATAAACCTTCTTAGTCTCAATAACTAAGCTCCTAAACTAATGTAAGTAACTAATTTTGAGTCGGCGCCAAACGAACAATCAACGAAGATCATTAAATTACTTCAAAAAAATTGAACTCTGTATTTTTACTTTATTAACATATATTTTTTACTTTTCAGTTCCGTATTTCGTCGGTTTGATTTTTTGTTAAAAAGTTTTTATTTTTCAATTTGTTGTGGCTGAAATCTACTAATTACTAACTGCTTGTTTTTTTATTACTTCCAAAATACTTCTACCACCTACTTCAACTATTACCAGTTAAATAATATGATTATCTACTTTTACTATTTGTTGTAATGTAAATTATTTTTGTTGTTCTGGTTAGTTTATTTCATTACTTTGTATATAATTCCATCCTCTCATAGAATATAATTATTGTGATAATGACACTAGCGATCTGTCAGTTAACCTGATTTTTACCAACTTCTCAATAATTTTCGCTAATATGGGAATAAGAGAGATGGGCCTGTAGTTAGAAGGATTGTCAAGGATTGTGCAAAGGTATTACTACAGATATTGTAAAAAAATCGGGAAAAGTGCCATTAAAAGTTTAATTTATCAGATGTACCAGGATATTCAGTGCATTTTCTGGTAAATTTTGAAATATTCTGATAGATATGTCACCAATGCCTGAGGTAGTTTTATTTTCGAAAAATGATGTAATATTTTTCAGCTTATATATGTCAGCCTCGTAAAGTACCAGTGAACCGGCTACAAAAGGACCTTGGATATGGGCTAATGGATCCTTTTGTAGAAGTAGATTTTCAGTAATGGTACAATAATAATTATTTAGAGAATCGGACGATAATGGAGTGTCCACTTTTTTAATGTTTTTTCCCTGAGGACATTAATCACTCGGCAGCTCTCTCTTTAGATTTATTTTCAGCTTTTTCTATTTTTATCCCATAGAAATTTTCTTATATAAAAGTTAATTTTTTTACAGTGAACTAATGAGAATTAAATTTGAGACTATCAAATAGTTTTCAAATGTGTCCACATTTGCAAATGGTTTGAGTAGAGACTTTTTTATCATTATCATTGTTCCTCCGTGAACTATATTGGTTCTCGTGTATTTGGATAGTATGCTGTAGTTTGGTAGGTAGAAAGGTTCATTGTATTCAAGCCAGTGCTCTGTAATCAAAATCAAACCTGGATAGTCTAGGCTTTTGATGAATGCGTAAAGTTCGTCTAATTTATTGCTGACTGACTGGATGTTTAGCAGTACCAACTCAAACTCAGTCAAAAAAATATGATATAAAATTGGCGCCCCACGTTGGGCGCCATTTCAATATAATTATTCTATTTATTTTTGGACGTTATAAATAATCCTTCCTAAAAAGATGCAAGTGGGCCTAGCTAAAAGCGAAGGCAAGGGTTGTGGTTCAAAAAAACCGGATATTCTCAGAAATTTGATGTTTCAGACAGAATGAAGTCGGTTTATCTGAAGTTTGACTACATACCTTAGTATTGATTGTGGTCTCGACGGCAACGACAAGATACTTGGTACAAGCGTATATTTCTTGTTTATCATTTTTATCAAGAACAGCCATAGCCTCGTCCAAGTTCCTAAAAGAAAACAATAGTGTGCAGTACAGAAAAATTTGAATCAGAATCAACGAATTTGAATCAGACGGCAATAAAACAAACCTTACCTCATCAAGATGAAGTGCTCTGTAAGAATCTGATTAGCTCTTCCTCTATCTTCGGCACTTTTGCACAACTGATACACATCCTCAACAACGGAAGGCTCTTTGGTGTACAACATTTTCCTGATAATAAATTCCAACTACCAAAAAAACACAGAAATTAAATCTCTAGTATATTATTGACGATAGCCTAAGAGAGCTAAGAAAAAAGTTTATTTTACCATCAACAGTGTTCCTCAAATAAAAACATATTTTTCAAATGTGAATATCTATCTAGGGCAAAAATCAAGCATCATTCTCATAACAAATGGCTTCGAGTTGGGTTCCCGAACTTTTGCACCCACAACATACAGAAAATTCAACGAAAGCCACTCGACATGGGAATGGCGCGATATTTTCCTCTGCCTCATACCTCCCAATGGTTGATGATCTGCCTCTCCTTTATCTTATACTTGGGATTCCTCATAACGATAAGCCTCTGTTCGTCTTTCAATAGAGTTTCTATTTCGAGCACCAGGGAGTGGGAGTACTGCAAGGCGCTGTGTGCGATTTTCCTTATAACGTCGCACCACGGGACCTCGGCGCTCTCCAAGACTTCCTTGGTAGCTTCCAGTTTTACCTTGACCGAACTGATGTGCTTCATAATCGCCTCGATTATGCTCACCCAACAATCGTCATACTTCAAGAGGATCTTAAACAATACATACATTCTAGAGGAGTCTCAAAGATATTGGGAGAATAATGGACGGACACTTGCTTATTCTCTCAAGTAGCCAAGATGAATTTGGCAGGTAAAGTCTGTATCTCTTTTTATTTTTTATTTTTGCCATGTTTACTTCAGGATACATGATTTTATTTATTCAACGTTGTAACATTGATGCAAGATTGGCATCGCAATCACTAGGTCTTCAATACATTTTCGTCGACTTAAATGTATTGAAGACCTAGTGAATGCGATGCCAGTCTTGCATCAATGTAACAAATGATTTCTGGTAAGTGCTCCTTCTTGGAAAACATTTTTCTTTGTTTCATTCATAGTGGTAATTGGCAAAAACACATCTTGAACCATTCCCTCAATGGAAAAACCCATAATAATGGAATAAACCCAGATTTAAATGAAATTAAAGTTACCGAAAGAGAAGATTGAAAACTTAGAGATTACCAGCCCACAAAAAAGTGAAACAAAGTACCATATTTTGACAAAACACACTCCATTCCAAGTAATTCCAAAATAAGTTAAATGTTGTACGAACCTTGATCTCCTCTAAGAAAATCTCATCAGGATCAAACCGATGCTGCAGCATATAGTTGTAAAGAAACTGTTCTAAGAAGTTGTCGTAGTCGTCAGGAGTCATATTGCTTGTAAGCAAAGTGTGGATCAGAATTTCGGGGCCCTACAAAAAATTGTTACTTTCTTATTTTTTATTAATAATATTGAATCAGTTAAATCAGCAAAGATTATTTAATGCAAGATACAAATTCACAAAATAGTAAATTTGCAATATAATTATTTGTCCACAACTGATATATTTATTATGAATCAGAATCAGAAATGCTTTATTGTCATAAAATATAAAATTTTGTTGACAAAGCTACTTAAACTAAGATATAAAATTGATACATACACATTTTTAAAACCAGCACACTGTATAAGTTAAAATAAGTTAATAAAAATTTAAAAATATTAAAAATTCAACCATTTTACAAAAATAGACAATGAAGGACAATATAAAATGATACATACATATTGAAAACTCTAAGTATAGTAGAGGGTACACAATGGATCTAAATTCTCATGAATTTACATGAGAAGGTGTCAAACAGGAATTCATCTGAATTGTAATAGACTCTCCGAAGAAGTAGTTTTTTGGCCTCTTTACGAAATTTTTCATTGCTTCTTAATTTCCTGATGGGAAGAGGAAGATGGTTGAATAATTTTTTTCCATTGTAAAGTATGGAGGATTTGATTTGTGAAGTTGTGGGGATAGGAAGACTGATATTATATATGAGACGGGTTTCATAATTTGACTGATTGACCATAATGTTGTCTTTGTAGTTTTTGTGAATCAAACAAACTTTTTCTAGAATAAAGAGGCAAGCTAGGGGTAAAATTCTTTGTGATGAAAAAAGAGGTCTACAAGAATCTCGTATTCCTGCTCGATATATGTACCTAAGAGCCCTTTTCTGTAGTATAATAACTGCATTTGTTAGAGTTTGAGAACTTGTACCCCAGAAGCATATCCCATAGCGCAAGTGAGATTCACAGAGTGCAAAGTATGCATTTCTAGCTGCTATAGGATCCATGGTGGAGGAGATAGTCCTTATGGCATAGCAACTTGAGGAGAGTTTCCTACACAGTTTGCTGATATGGTCTTCGAATCGAAGTTATTATCAATATTCATTTGCTACTTTGGAATTGATGATTTGTTCATTGAGCGAAACAGAATCAATAGTGCATTTGAATGTTGAAATATTGGTTTTTGAAATATTGATTGCTGCTTGACTTTTTTCAGATCGTTTTCAATATTGCCACCACGTTGCTATTGTGCCAATGTAAATTCACCATCAATGGGTAAATCAGCTAAATCATGTATATGCAATAAAAATAGCAAGGGACCGAGCACAGACCCTTGTGGTACCCCGCATTTAATTTCCTGTTCGGCAGATGTCACCCCATTAAAAGTCACCTTTTGCACACGGTCTGATAAGTATGATTTGCGCCATAATAGAATGTTTCCTCTAAAACCATAAATTTCAAGTTTATGCAACAATATGTTGTGATTGACGCAGTCTAACGCTTTTGTCATATCGCAAAATACTGCAGCAGCAACCTCACCACTATTTAGTTGAAGATAAAGTTCCTCCAGTAAAGCAAACATTGCATCGTTTGTACTTCTTGAAGCACGAAAACCAAACTGTTTGGAGTGAATGAGTTTATTTTTCTCGAGAAAGCATAATATTCTTTTTTTCATCAGTTTTTCAATGAGTTTCGCCAAGGTTGGTAATAAGGAAATGGGTCTGAAATTCGCAGGTGAACTTGGATCACCCCTTTGAATAATGGAATGACCTCAGCAATTTTTAGACACGATTAAAATGTGCCATTCAATACTGAAGAATTAATAACATCTGGCAGAATGTCTAACACATTTTCGAGTAATTTCAACAATATTTTTAATGAAATTACATCCCAACAGAAGAATTATTGTTTTTTATTTCAGAGAGAATTTCTTTTATTTCACTCGCGTAAGTTGGAGAAAAACTAAAGGATTTTGAAATGGCAATGTGACTCATGTAATCTATAGGATTTACCTCGGTGATTATTTCATCAGCAAGTTTGCTAGCTATAGAACAGTAAAACGCGTTAAGTTCTTCAGAGTCCAGCTCACTTTTTACAGAAGCGGAATTATTTTTCCCCTCAATTCATTGACAATTTTCCAGGTTTCCTTCTGTTTATTACTAGCATTTGATAATCTTTGGTTGAGATGATTTCTTTTGGCGGTTTTAATTATCTTTCTATAAATTTTTATGGATTTGGTCGTCCAAGGTTTCCTCTTTTTAGTTTTTATAGTTTCAATTTTCGTCAGTGGAAACGCTTTATCAAACAAAAACATCAGTTGTTGGTGAAAGTCACTTAGTGGATCCTTGGGGGTTAATATATGAGCTCAAGTTGACTCAATGAATAATAGCTTTGAAAAACTCTCCAATTTTTTTTTACAATAAATCCTACCATACTTTTCAAGTGCACTATTGTTCCTGATGGCATTGAGGGAGTATCTAAATAAAACCGCTTCATGATCAGAGATGCCAGCATTGACCGCTTCACAACTAATGACTTTATGCAGGTTAGAGCATACATAGTTTAAAAGGCTCGAAGAGTATTTAGAAATCCTTGTAGGCATTTCAACATGCATTGTCAAGTCGAAAGAATAATTTATATTGAATTCACCCGCTAAAAAAATTGTAGCATTCAGAGGAAGGCGAGTTAGAAGTGACTCCAATTCAAATAAAAAATGGTAGGTGTTTGTAGTGGGATATCTATAAATACAGATAATGAATAGGTTAAGTTCTCCGTTGAAAACAATTGAGAATTCAAATTCTTTCTCTTCCAATAAATCGTTGTGCTTATCATAATTAGTAAAATTATTATTTTTAAAAAATTCTTCCTGAATGAGTATTAGTGTACCTCCATGAGCATGTTCACTTCGGCAATATTTAGATACTAAAATATAATGAGGTATAAATATAGCTTCGTCAGAATTAAGCCAATGTTCTGTTATTAAAAGAATATCAGGGTACTCAGAGTTATCTAAAAATAAAGTTAATTCATCAGTTTATTTTCTTATAGATTGAATATTCTCAATGATAGCACGACTTTTTACTTTGATATTAGTATTTTATTAAATGGAATAGTTTCTTCTGTACGGCATTTTGTTTGGAAAAATGAGTGCTCCTAGTGAATGGAGCAATGTAAAAGATCACAACGCAGAGCAAGAGGATAAAAAAAATTGATTTGATATTTTTCACTCAAAAAATATCATGTAAAATGTTCATTAAAATTTATAAGAAAAAATTTAGAGAACTTTTTTGTTCTAAATGGTTCTACATATTCCCTCAAGTAATGCATTAATTTAGGGGACACCCTGTACAAGGATAAAATCAATCACCTTTCAAATGACTTTTAGTTGAGTTTTTCGAACTTTTGAACACTTGCCAAGCAAGCTAAACCCTACAAAATACCAGAAATTCAATGAAAGCCAACCAAATCAAATTCTTTACTTGAAAATCCCCAATTGCAGACATTTCCATATACATATCCATATACAAAATAAACTAAAGATTTCTTTTGCCAGTCGGTCATTTTGGAAATTGTATAGGAATTCAATTTCCACATTTGAAAAATCAAATTCGCTCCAGTTCTTACTAACCTTGAAATAATCCGCCAATTCAATATCAATCCTGAACTCTTTCTTCAACCGTTGCAAAATCCTCAATCCTTCTATGAGCGTGCTGAGATCATCTAAGCTCTGCCTGTTCAGAGTACACTGCCTTTGAAAAAACAGCGTACCATTTTCTTCGACTTTCAACAGTTTCAGTACGTTTTCGGCAAGCATTATTCCGCTCTGGGGGAAGTTCAGCCTATCCCGTTTTTCCAACAGGAAAATCTTCTCGTACAACCACTTCACGAAAATAGGAAGGGTCGTCGGCAGGTGAGTCAACGTTATGGGGATGAACGTTGGGAGAAATGGTTGATAGTAGTTCATCGGTAACTAAAACGAATGAAACTTCTTGCATCAAAACAATTTTTACAATTTCTCAAGAAACAACATGTTTGGGTACTCACATTATTGAGTATGAGCAAAATTTCTTGGATATGGTCTTCGGTCAGATCGCTTACAGTCTTCTGATCCATCCTGTTGTATATCAAAATTGACTCCTCGATTTCATACTGAAAAACACATTAATTCGAATTACACCTTGGCGTCAACTTTATTGTTTCATACCTACATTCTTCAGGAACACTTTCAATTCATCGATCAGATTGCACCTCGAAAAATTGTACCAAGATTGTATATCTTTGTTTTCCGAAATGGCCATGTAAGTATCGAAACGGAACAATAAATCAGCCAATACTCTTTTTTCATTGGCAACCTGAAAATTGATTATACTTCTCATTCTCAATATAGAAACTGTTAAATCCTGTCATATGTATAACACAATTATGTGAATCCTATATTCAATTTTTAATACATAATTCTATTATTAAAACGTTGACTGCCAACTATGAGACAACTTGAAGTTGTCTTGTCTTACCTAGGACGCCACTTGAAGTTGTTTCGTACTTTGTTTGCATTCCATATTTGTGAAGCTACGATAAAATTCATAGTATATCAGTGTATATATGAATATATGGACTCAGGGAGGAGAACAAAAAATCATTGTTGGCTTACATTAACAGAACATGTATTATTAAATGAACAAATAATATATAAATTGATTATAAAATAATTATAAAACAAGACACTCGAGAAAGACGTAAATATGATATCCTCGACTCTATATCTGATTTATTATTAACGAATTCAGACACATGTAGCAAAGCGACAGGTTGAAGCGTATCTGTGCACGAATTTGACAAAAATCAAGTCAATAGCTTGGATAGAAAAAAGTTATGGAGCTTGCAAGGACCCCTTGTTCACCCTGTATATCTGAACATAGCCAATATATGTTACTCAATAGGATTTAATCAAAATATTGTTTTTAACTCTGGTGTCCCACAGGGCTCAGTTCTTAGTCTAGTTAACAAGTGCTTTTTAGGTCAAATTTTTTTCGCATCCTCCGAAAATTATGATTGAGGTGTCATTCGATTCGGAATGGCATGTAGATATTTTTTTAGAAAATGCTAAGGCCGCTCGCAAAAATTGCAATAGTTATAAACAATTAAGTGAAAAAAAAGGGGTTTTGGTTTTTCGTCAATATCTCAAAAAATATTCGAGATAATTCAAATTTGAAAAAAGATGCAAAAAGAGAAGGAAATTTCCTAAGAAAAAGTTCCAACTCCCGGAACTGTAGGACCAATATTTATAATTTTCCCAGAGGGTTGAAAATACGCCCGAAAACGGGTACTCCGGCTTGCGCAAGCCACGCCCCCTTCGGACCTTTAATGAATAAATATTATTTAAACTTATTAAATATAAAAATTAAAATTGAAAAAATTCAGGCGCCTGCAGGATAGATCAATGAACAATAATCCGTGGACCAAAAATTTTTATCGCGATTTTTCAATAAGTTATCCATTAGTTAATTGACAATTTTTTGTAGCACGAACATTAACATTGCGAGTGCGATAATTGTTAAACTATTAATCTGAGAATGTTTTCCTTTCGTGGAGCTATTTTTCAAAGGTCTAAGAATAGATTCCCGTTGGAAAAATTGAAAAATTGTTAGTTTTCGTTTTGTTATTAACAATTTACTAAGGTGAAAAATGATAAAGCTTCATCAAACATTGAAAACAATTTTTTTTTATAATATTATTGATCCGTTTTCTTTTGATCAAAAGCTACTTAAAAATGATTTTTAATAATTTGTATCTCCTATTGTTTGAAAAATGGTTATAAACAAATAAACAAAATTTATAACATAATCTTTGATGATAATTATGATTTTTCAAAAAAAATCGTTTCTTAAAAAAAAAGGATTGAACGCATTTGTTAAATAACAAATTTTTTTACCACTTGTTATGAAAATTAAGGAACCATTTTTTTTTTTTTAAAAATTAAAATTTTATTTTTTTTAATAAACAATTTGTTATAAACAAATGAATTATCTCTTTGTATTTTTTTTCTTTTTCTACTTTAAAAAACAAAAACAACCATGAATTATTTTTAGAAAAAAAAAATATTTATATTTTTTATTGAACTTTCAATTTTCTGTTCTCTTTCATTTCACCACTCTGACCTGGTTTTTTATGTTTAATTTTATTATAACTTTTCAACCAATGGAGATACAAGGAAAAAATGTCCAAAACTCTTATAAACTAATATAACTATGACCATAAAACTTATGGGTCAATTATAGACTAATGACGAATTAATGAAGATCAGGATGAATGTGCATAAAATCTTCAGATCTTTGATGAATAACTGTAACTAAACGTTAAAGATTCTATTATTTCAGTTTTATTTCGAAAAAAATTAGGTCATTAAAAACTTATTAGCATAATCTAGAAGAATCAAGAAAATTAAAATCAATAATAATTGGTTATTTTCGGAACAATAAATTGAAACTAAAATTTATAAGCTAAAATTGTTGATAAATATTCGTTAGATAAAAAGTTACATAAGTTTTATGGTCATAGTTATATTAGTTTATAAGATATTTAGACATAAAAGTAGAACATTTTTTTTCCTGAAAGATTATTTTTATAAACAAATGGTATAAATTAAATAAATAATTGAGTGAGAGCTTAAAATTTTGGCTTAATTTGTTGTTTAATTAATAAAGAATAAGTAAGTAATTTTTTCCTTGTATCTCCATTAGTTGAAAAGTTATAATAAAATTAAACATAAAAAGCCAGGTCAGAGTGGTGAAATGAAAGAGAACAGAAAATTGAAAGTTCAATAAAAAATATAATATTTTTTTTCTAAAAATAATACATGGTTGTTTTTGTTTTTTAAGTAGAAAAAGAAAAAAAAAATACAAAGAGATAATTCATTTGTTTATAACAAATTGTTTATTAAATAAACAATGAAAACTTAAATAATAATCTTTTTTTTTATATCGAAGATTTAAATTTAAGAAAAAAATTTTAATTAAATATTTTTTTTTTTTAAAAAAATAAAAGATTATAAAAAGACTTTTTTTAAATTATCTCATAAGCAACCCATTTGTTTATAACAATTTTTTAAATAATAGATGATAATAATTATTAAAAATCATTTTTAAGTAGCTTCTGATCATAATCATAATAATATTATAAAAAAAAATGTTCAATGTTTAATGAAGCTTTATAATTTTTCACCTTAGTAAATTGTTAATAACAAAACGAAAATTAGCACTTTGAAAAATAGCTCCACGAAAGAAAAACATTCTCAGATTAATAGTTTAACAATTATCGCACTTGCAATGTTAATGTTCGTGCTACAAAAAATTGTTAATTAACCAATGGATAACTTATTGAAAAATCGCGATAAAAATTTTTGGACCACGGATTATTGTTTATTGATCTATCCTGCAGGGGCCTGAATTTTTTCAATTTTCATATTTAATAAGTTTAAATAATATTTATTCATTAAAGATCCGAAAAGGGCGTGGCTTGCGCAAGCCGGAGTACCCGTTTTCGGGCGTATTTTCAACCCTCTGGGAAAATTATAAATATTGGTCCTACAGTTCCGGGAGTTAAAACTTTTTCTTAGGAAATTTCCTCCTCTTTTTGCATCTTTTTCAAATTTGAATTATCTCGAATAGTTTTTGAGATATTGGCGAAAAACCAAACCCCCTTTTTTTTCACTTAATTGTTTATAACTATTGCAATTTTTGCGAGCAACCTTAGCATTTTCTAAAAAAATATCTACATGCCATTCCGAATCGAATGACACCTCAATCATAATTTTCGGAGAATGCGAAAAAAATTTGACCTAAAAAGCACTTGTTAACTAAACTGGACTATCTTTTATTCTTGTTGTATACCAATGTTTGACTCATTCAGACATCCAGAGTAAATTCATCGTGTTCATCAAGTGAAACTACTATTCTCTGCAAGTCAAAAACAAAAGAGAAAGAACATGGAGAGAACAAGTAAGAGAATAAGCCAAGAAAAAGAAAATACTCTGGGAAGGAATAATAGAAAAGACCAGAGACAGAAAAGCATGGCGAAAAATGTATACAGGAAGAGAATAATCTCAACTACATAGCATTACAGTCAAAGATAGAGTGGCTTATGAATGACGAGAAGAAGAGATCTATTAAGTATATGTCTCACCACCGTATAAGGTTATTTAGGTCTGTTTTTATATTTTTTACATGTTCATTGACTCTTGTTTCGATTTTTCGTCCACTTTGTCCAACATAACAAACATCAAATTGAGAGTGTGAACAAGTCCACTAAATGGGTTGAAACATTACTTATTGTTTTGAAGGACATTTAGGTATTTTCTGATTGTTTTTTTTTAAGTTTTGAAATATTGTTGGATATTATGCCGTAGATAGACTCTGTACTGGATTTTATTTTCGTTGTTTGATCATGTGTTTGTAGTACAGTTTTTTTAATTATGTGTTCTGGGTATCCATTTGGTTTGGCTATTTATATTTATAATAATCAGTTATTTTCTAAATTTGGTTGGGTTCAAAGGAATATTGAAGAGTCTATGGAACAAGGAGTGGCTGAAAATGGAATAATGGTTTCTGGAATTAAGAAAGTCAGCAAAGGTTTGAATTTCTTCTTAGGGCCTTTAAAAATAGTGGAAACATGAAACGTGTATGTGTTTTTTAAACATTTCTATGTTTGAAACTTTCGTTCGAAGGAAAACATGAAGATTTCGGACAAGTAGGGGGAAAGTACGAAAGTTCTCCGAGATTTTTTGTTGAAGGATATTTTCCGGTATAGAAAATGTGCCATCAAAATCATCAGAAAAAACTGAATGGACATAAAATAGAAATCTTTTTTCAACTACAATTAAGAAAACATAGCGACCATTTTGCTTTTTCTCAAACTTTTCTTTCACGAATCTAGTGTCTCATATACTGAAGAAGTTATTTTTTGTGGAAAGAACATGGATTTGGGGAGGCTTTCTACTACTCCACTTCAAATTAAAAATGGAAAATCTTAACGAAAATTTGAAGCAGATAGTCAAAAGTTTCTTCAAATCTAGTGTGTCGCGTGTTACTTGAAAATTGCAAAGAGCTCCAATACATACATCATTTTTTACAGGAATTTTAGTCCCATAAGTCAAAATCTTCCGAATATCCTCGAATCGGCTACAATCGACTCTGGCGCAGCACTGCAAATTGAAATTAGCATCATCTATCGTGTCCATGAGTTTTATCAAATGGTTGACATCCTGAGGGCTGCATTCCAGCTTGTCGACTAGTAGTTCCGCTTTGGCTTTCAATATCACCGACGGGTTGATATTGTAAGTCTTGGCGAACTTTTCCGCTTCTTCGAATCTCTGCCTTCTGATCAATCTGGTCAATCTCAGCTCTGGCTCGGTTTCGTAGACGCTTTGTAAACGTAATTCGACGATGGCGTCATTGCTGGTTACTTTCGATATGAAAAGCAGGTCGTCCGTGGTAGAGTTGACTTGTATCAAGTGGACAGGGTACAAGATTTTCAATGAGAAAATTTGGGAAAATTCTGAAAAATTATATGATCCCGTTATTGAAAGTAAACAGTTTAACAAATGTTATACCATTGCATAAAAAAGGTGGCAGTGAACAACTTGCAAACTATAGAGCTATAACCAAGTCTCAGTAAAGTATTTGAGGCTATAATGAACAAGAGAGTTCTGAAATTCCCGACAGAAAATGGTAGACTCTCGAATTGTCAACATGGTTTAAAAAAAAAACAAAAGTACTGATACAGCACTCTCAAGTTTATTGATGAGGTCACTAGAGCTCTGGATACAAAGAAAAAGCGGCACTGGGGTTATTTATTGACTTCTCAAAGGCTTTTGACTGGGCAGATCATGCTGTTCTCCTTCATAAATTATTGAGATACGGTGTCAGGGGAATTGCTCTCCAGGGGTCGATTCTGGGACCAACTTCGTTTCTTATATACATTAACGATATCTTAGAACAAACGAGGCATTTCTCTTCAAGACTTCTTACTTATGCTCATTCGTAAATAGTCATATCAATGAGGCCATAAACCAAGCACATAACGTTTACTTGAATATCTGTGTATGGAGTGAAAAAAATATGTAGTAGTTCCCTTCAAAACTGCTAAGACTCAGACTGAAACTCTTAACAACACTGATATTACATGCTCAGAGTCCACAAAGCTTCTAGGGCTTACCCTGCAGAATAATCTGAAATGGCACACTATCGTTAATACTTTGACATCAAATTTTAACAATAATTTCAATGTATATATATATATATACAGGATGGGGCACCCCATACGACACGGTCCCTGTAAACCAAACCATTGATTTTTTCGGGAATTTCTCCATTTCATTATACAGTGCTTCTCAAAAGTCCCCTCGCCCCCCTCTTATTTTTGCAACGATTATACATGAACAAGTGAAATTTGGAAACTGAATATTAAAGGTTGTAAACTTCCCTACTAGTGATGATAGATGATGAAATCGTCAAAGATGACGTCACAGGGCCATTGTGACCAATAATTTTAAATGGAACCCTACGGCAAGCGACACCTCTTTTAAAAGGTATCGAAAAAACCTATTCAATGATACTAATTTTGTCTGTGTTTATGGCAGTTTTGGCAACTCGCTTTTAAAAAACGCAAAGCTGTGATGAATTAAATCAGTTAATACTAAAATTCCAAATTCAAGCTCCGCCTCTGGATAGTTGTCAAATAAGCTGACGTTTTTGTTAGTCTCCCTAATTCGACGTTTTTGTAATTGTCCAAGTCCAAAGTTTTTGTACATTTAATAATTTGTGTATTGTTGATCGAACGTTTAACTGTTTTAGCAGCTTTTGGTACTTTTAATATTTTTGTACATTTTAATAATTTGTTAAACTGTTGTGAGCGAACGTTTAAGTGCTTCAAGAAGCGAAATGGATGCGTCTTTAGGTGATAAAGTAGCAGCGATCCTAATTCTTGGTGAAACTGGACAAAATATTCATGCAGCAGAACGCATTTTTAATGAGAGGTTTCCCGATCGCCCCGTTTCGAGGACTTATTTAAGGGAGCTTCTTCGTAAGTTTGAAACAACGGGTAGTATTAATGATGCAAAACGATCTGGCAGACCACAAATTTCTGGTGAGAAAAAAATTGATATACTGGCAGGAGTAATACTTAATCCTACTTCTTCAACAAATCAACCTAGTCAACATCGCACTGCTCTTTACCAAAGAAGTTTTGAGTTTCAGGGCTGCAAACTTTTCAATAAACTCCCCGATAACGTGAGAAACTCTGAAAATGTGCATATCTTTAACTTCTTCTGTCAAAGAACTGCTACAGTATAGATGAGTTCTATCTGTAATCCAATACTATATGTGTATATAGGAAGGAATTATTTATTATTATATTTATGTGGTATAATCTGTTTATGTTTTTATATATATATATATATATATATATATATATATATATATATTTTTTAACCATTTTCGATTTCACAACTATGTGACATTATCTATCTTAGTATAGTTTTTTTTTTTAATATTGTACATTGACGTTTTCCTCTTTTTCATTTGTACTCCTGCTCCTGTGGTTGTACAGATCAATCTGAGTAAATGAAGAGATTATTATTATATTATTATTATTATGATATCATATTATTTTTTCCTGACCTATTCAAAAGTGTAACGAAATACAGGGTGTTCCATTTAAACAAAACACAACTTTGATATGTCACACTTTTTTGAGCCACCATGTAGACTCCAAAATAATTTCCCTTTGCAGCCTTAATCAATATACATATAATGAAATGGAGAAATTCCCGAAAAAATTAACGGTTTGGTTTACAGGGACCGTGTCGTATGGGATGCCCCACCCTGTATATATATGAAGTGTTCTGCTTTGTTTTCAAAAACAAATATTACTTTAATGAAAAAAAAATCCATATGAAGGGGATAAGATATGAAATGAAATGCATAAAGCACACACAAAGTCGTCTTCACAAAAGTTTCAATATAAATTGAAACATTGGTGACGACAGGAAATATACTTTTCCTAGCAAATACCACGCAGAACGTTGAATGATTGTCAGGTGAATATCATTCAATGTTCTGCGTGGTATTTGCTAGGAAAGTAGTTGTTTTTCGCCTGTCGGTCTACCAATTGTTTCAATTTATATTGAACCTTTTGTGAAGAAGACTTTGTGTGTGCTTTATGCATTTCTTTTCATAAAATATTACTTTGAGTCCAAAATGATTGCAAATAGTGGAGATTTTTATAATATGTTGGTTCTTGGTGTAGGTAAGTAAAAACATTGTTCATTTCTACTACTGATTCTTGAAAAAAGAAAATTTAGATTATTCACAAGTTTATAGGTAGATGAATACACAATAATAAGTTATCCAGCCTTCCAGAGATAGAAAATGAAAACACTTCAACAAAATATTATTATCTATCCCCTGTCTATGGTAGACAGCATCTAGTTTGTAGGTAACATATTTCATGAACTGTCGTTGAACAGATTCTAGTGATCTGATGTGAATGGCATAGGTAGGTGACCATATGAGACAGCCGTATTCTAGGTGAGATCTAACAAGTGAGTTGTGGAGGGTGATAAAACATTATTTGCTTTTAAAGTCTTTACAGTTTCTAAATATAAGGTCTAGCATTATTTTAGCAGCAGATACACGTTTTTCTATATGAAAGGCAAATTAAAGTTTTGTGTAAAGATATATTCCCAAGTCTTTACAACTCTCCGATTTTTTTTAAGAAGGAAATGTTTATTGAATAATTATAGTCTGTTGGAAAATATTTGTTTCATTGAGGGTAAGTTGTTTGAGGAACTTAACTCATCTACCATTGTCCCACTTTTTATTCAGATAGTTCTATCAATAATACCTACCTGTATCAAGAAGCTGTATAAATGTTTCCCCAACTTCATTAGGCTTGGTGACAGCAAAGACTTGGCTCCTTTTAGCATCATTTATAACCAATATATCCTCTAGGAGAGTATCATAGTCAACAGGAAAAATAACCATGGTAAGGGTACAAATTCTGAACAAGTTTCCTTGGAAATCCAGACCTAAATATTTGCTGAAAATGAATGAGGTTTGAAGATTGCCACTTCTAGGGACTCCCCCAGTTGGAAGGCTTTTACTTACTACCCCAAGGGGAAAATAGTTTTCGGTTCGATGGGACCAAAAGATTGAACCAATTTAGTTTGGGTGTTCAAAATTCTACATTCCGTGCCATTCGTCAACAGCACAGGGTAAATGAAAGAAGCTGAGGATATTCGTGCATTCATATTGAAAATTTCCTCAGGGCTGACTTTGTAGGTTCCACCATTCTCCTCACTTTCTTTCAAGTTCACATGTAACCTGCAATGATAAGGTTTATTATCAAGTACACATAAAGAAAAAATCAAAGGTGTACCTAAATATCACACCAGAGCTATAAACCATTAGAAAAGTCATAGAGCACGGACTAGAATCTTCGTAAAATCCTTTTATATACTCCATTTCTGTTGTCTTTGTAGTAGAAAGGCATCTAAAAAACTCACAGAATTAATTCTAGATCATGGAAAAAATGTCCAACTCACTTTGTAAAGATACAAATTATTTCCTCGCTACTTTTCATATGAAAGACGTTCACTAAACCACTTTCCACGCATACTATCAAGAATTTATAATTAGGAGAGACAGTTACAGAAACTATATCAGAATCGAATGCGGCAGTAAATAAAAGGTTAGACAATTTTGTGTCATCGAATATTTTCAGAACATTGTTGGTGGCCAAGACAATCTGGCCATTTGTTATGAGGCTGTTGAGAGTCACCTGTGGAACACCCTAAAAATCGCATTTTTATTGAAACATGAAATTATATGCCACACTTGATACTCACATCGCTATCTTCAGAAGATTTGAAACAACCAATGGTTGAAATTTCATACAAACTACCAAGTCCTATACATCTGGTACCAAAATTTATTGTTTCATCGGCACTACTGAAACCCGTTTCGATAATCTCGAAGTCCCCCATGTTTCTGTAAAAAAAATAAAAGAGAATAATATGAACATTCTAGTAGATGCTAATGGTTTTTTTTTCGTTCAAGTATAATTGCTGTAGGCATTTAGAATCTCCATGGAAAATCATGCTATAATTTAACTTTTGTGCATATACAGAGTGGGCCATTGAAAACAAAACAGCGGCTGTATAGGTAGAGAGAATCGGAGTATCAAAAAGTGCTCGGAAACGTAAACTCCAGTTTTGAGGGGGACATCGTTCGCGATGGAAGGCACCTGCAATACTATTCATCCCTTGAGGCTGTGACCGCCACCCCTAAAAATGTATGTGGCAACATATAGCAAGTGATACTTCATGTAAAAGGTAGATTTTCCCCGAACATCAAGCAACAAAAAAAATCGAATTCTGTCAATTTGTTTTTGAGATATGCAAAGTTAAAGTTGGAAAATCACTCTTTGTTTATTCAATCAATAGACACTAGAGCTGACAATGCAACTGTTGAATAATTATCAGTGTCCATGAATTACATTTTCAAACTGTTTACCACCGGTTCCTTTACACTAACACAATGAGACCTCGGCAACAATTCCTTAGGTAGCTGGTACAGAGATTCTGATTTCGTTGCTAGGTATTCTTCTACTGGAAAACAACAGCTTATTGAAACAAAATGCACACTTCCTTGAAAAAAAACTAATAGAGTGTAAAATCGTGAAAAATAAGCAGACCCCTAAAAATGAACTGAACAAAAAACCACTCAGTAACAATATGGCAAAAACTTCTCTACTAGCCAGTTTTTTACCTAAGAAGGAATCCGCAGCTGCTCCAATACGTGTAAACATACAGGATACACCACAAAAACCTGAATCATCAAGGATATCAAATACTATCGAATTAGAACAAATTAATTTGATGAATAAAATCATCTATCAAGAAGATAATTACCAGGCCACAAATGGTGGCGATTTAGATGATGGGTATGCCTATCCCAGGAGAAGAAACAATCGGCACTACAACCATAACAATATAAATTGGAAGCCCGAAATTCCAAAAAAATACATCGGCAGCAGCAAAGATGAGACAGACTTCACAGGAAAAAAAACTTTTTAACAAAAAATTAAACCGACGAAATACGGAACTGAAAAGTAAGAAATAAAATAAACCTTCTTAGTCTCAATAACTAAGCTCCTAAACTAATGTAAGTAACTAATTTTGAGTTGGCGCCAAACAAACAAGCAAATGAATAGAATAGAATAGAACAGGGCTTTATTTTCAAGAATAACAATCACAGTGACATTACATTTAAAACAAAAATAACATACATTATCACAGTAACCAGAATTAAAGAAAATAGTGTCATATAAAGTTGATTGAATCAATCTTGAGACTTGAAGACAAGTATTTGTATCAGTTAAAATATTAAAATGAATAAATATTAAGTTCAAAATGAATAAAGTTTAAAATGAATAAAGTTGTCTTATTTTCAATGCAGGATCCATTCGTAAAAATATCTATTCTCCCAAATATTCTTTAGTAGAGTATGGTTCTAGATTCACTATGATATTGATTATAAGCCTCTTGAAGACTTTTATGTTCACTTCTTGTTTGACTGTTTCTGGTAATTTATTAAAAAACCTAATACACGCATACTCTGGAGACTTTTCTGTTATTGACAGTCTGTGGATTGGGATATTATAGTCGGTGTTATGGTTTCTTGTGTTTAGTCTATGTTTTATCTTGTGCGACTCAAATTTATTGCGATTTTTAAACAGAAACATTAAGCACTCATATATATATAGGTCCCGGCCATGGTCATTATATTAAATTTTTTGAATTTACCTCTACAGGATTCTTTGTAATTTAGACATAGCAAAATCCTGATGGCTTTTTGTATTTTAAAAATACTTTCTGTTCGGCTACTTCCTCCCAGAAGATGATGCCAAAACGATCACCGAGTGGAAGTTGGCAAAGTAAATGGTTCCTTTGCACCCTCATCCAAATATGTCGATGTTACTCTAAATGCATAACAGATAGATGACAATTTGGTGCTGGTTTCCCTAATATGTTTTTCGAAATCTAAGTTTTGGTCAATGTGTACGCCAAGAAATTTTGTGTGTTCCGCCAGTGTTATTATCTGCTTTTGTACTTGAAGCATCTCAGGTATGTTATTGTTTTTCATTTTAGTCCTAAAGCAAATATAATTTGTTTTATCTTCGTTAAGTATGAGTTTGTTCATGGTAAACCATTTCTGTGCTTTTTCTAGTGTTTCATTTGAGATTTCTAAAAGATTATTTAATGACCAACCCACCGTTAAAATGTTTGTGTCGTCTGCAAAATTCACTAAGTTGATATTTTCATTATTCACAATATCTAAGGCTAAATCATTTATGTAAAATATGAATAACAAAGGGCCCATGACACTACCTTGAGGGATACCTACCACTGTCGTAATTTCCTCTGAGTAATATTTAATTCCCTGGCTATTTATAACTACTTTTTGTTTACGTTGTGTCAGGTAAGACTTTATCCATTCATGAGCGGTACCTCTGATACCATATCTCTCCAGCTTTATCAACAGAATTTCATGATCTAGACTGTCAAAAGCTTTTGACAGGTCTAGAAAGATACCCATTGATATATTTTTATTCTCGTATGCAGTAATTTTTCTATGAATTCATTATGGCGTTCGATTTTTCCCTTTCAGTAGCATGTTGCTGGCTCAACAATTTTCATATAGAATAGCTTAGAAGCCTGACACATTGCTAGTTCAAAAACTTTGGGAGAGATGGTAGTAGACTTACTGGTCTATGATTTTGCATGAGTGTTGGGTCATCTTTTTTGAACAGGGGCTTGACTATTGCTATTTTCAAGTTGTCTGGGAATAAACCGGATGAAAAGGAGTTATTGATTATGTGGCATAGTGGTATTGCCAATTCACCAGCACATAGTTTTATTATACTATTTGATATTTCATCATATCCAGTGCTAGTTTTATTCTTTAGTTTCGAACACAATTTTATTACTTCATCAATAGTAATCGGTATTAAGAAAAATGAGTTCCTACTTAATGGTATATTATTTGTAAATTCAATATTTGGTAGATCTTTCAATAGGTTGGAGGCTGCGTTAAGGAAGTAATAGTTGAAATTGTTGCTTAATATATATGGGTCACCTGATATTTTCAATTCATTTGTGGTTATGTTTGTTCCTTTGATTTCTTTCACAATCTGCCACAGACATTTTGATTTATTATTGCTATTGTCAATGCGCTTTCCATACTGTAATTTCCGTGATTCTACCAACATTTCATTATAATTGCGTTTTGCTCGATTGTAGTTTTCCCTATGGCGTTCATCTGCCCGGCTGAGTACTAATAATAGATCTAGTCGATCTTTACTTTCCCTTAACTCCGCGTTTTCATAATACTTTGAGTGTTTTCTAATAGTGTTTATTTTTGTTTCTGGAAAGCAGTGGTTAAATATTGGTATAAGTATATTCATAAAAACTTCCCACTGTTGGTTAATATCCTCATTTGGGGTGAAAAAAACTTGTTCCCACTCCTCTTCGGCCAACATTTTTTTAAATTTTTCTTTATTTTGTGATTTAAAAATTCTGCGTTGTATATTACCTTTTAGCGACTTATTTATGTTGATGTCCAGCAAGAGTTTTTACTTAAAACTAGAGCTTCGAGGACTCCAGTTTGTTAATATGTTGTCTATACAGGATTTTGAGTCTCCAGATATGCGTGTATATTCCTTTACTGATGGGGTTATATTAAAAGTGTTTAGCAATGTTAAGAAATCTGTTCTAATTCTGCTGTCTTGTTTTATGTCTATGTTGAAGTCGCCTGCAATGAATAGAAGACAATTTTCGTTAAGAATGTACAATGAATTAGGTAAGGCGTAAAATGATGGCATCGAGTTGGGCGGTGACATTCTGATAATTTTTTTTTGAAGTAATTTAATGATTTTCGTTGATTGTTTGTTTGGCGCCAACTCAAAATCAGTTACTTACATTAGTTTAGGAGCTTAGTTATTGAGGCTAAAAAGGTTTATTTAATTTTTTTTTTTTTTTCTCGTTCGTCGTAATTTTTTGTTAAAAAGTTTTTATTTTTCAATTTTTTGTGGCTGAAATCTACTAATTACTAACTGCTTGTTTTTTGATTACTTCCAAAATACTCACTTACCCACCTTACTTCAACTATTACCAGTTAAATAATATGATTATCTACTTTTACTATTTGTTGTAATATAAATTATTTTTGTTGTTCTGGTTAGTTTATTTCATTACTTTGTATATCATTCCATCCTCTCATAGAATATATTTATTGTGATAACACTAGCGATCTGTCATTGTCAACTACATATGTGTGCCAATGTTCACAAGTGAAAAATCAATTATCCCCTATTTTTCTACCCGTAAGGGTGGATAATTCCATTCCAAATCCAAATATGATCAACTATGAGGTATACCTTATCTGACAAAAGAAGAATCATCCAAATCGAAGATCCCAGTACAAAGTTATAGCTGATAGAATCAGTTAACGGGCCAGAATTCAGAGGGTGAGTGATCAATATCCTTCATTTTGCTACCCTTAGGAGTAGATTTCATCTTTCAAATTCAAATGGGACCAACTTCGAAGTACACCCTATCCACTGAAAAAAGAATTATCGGAATCGGACGTCTCAGTAAAAAGTTATGCGTGATCATACATAAAAAAAAAAATATATACGCGTCGGCTAGAGAACCTCCTCCTTTTTGGTTTCGTCGGTTAAAAAACCAAAAGTATGGTTATACATATACAGGGTAACCAGAAACGTCAATGACACCCAGATAAAAAATTACATTTCAAAAAAAGTTTATCCAGAAACACCAGAAGGGGAAGGAAACAGCGATGTGGTAATCAAAGAGCTCCAAACAGATCCCAACCAAATGAAATGCTTCATGATTGGAACAGATCTCTCTCACAAAGAAAAATTGTATACGGCAGATTTCTGGCCCAGCGGAGTAGGCTTCAGGAGGTTTGACTTCAGATGCTACAGGCACTACGAGGACAACCAGATGAACAACAGAAATTATTTTTTATAGGAAAACTAAACAAAAATAGCAAAGAAATAAACGTAACCAATGTAAATTTCGTTTTATATTCTAATATGCAAAGTATGAGAAACAAGCAAAGCCTGCTTGAAGTAGAACTCACCACTCATGTGCCAATGTTTCTATCAATATCAGAGTCTTGGCTAAAAGGATTATGAAGTAAGTAATTTTCCAATTGATGGATACTATCTTGCAAGCGCATACTGTCGCAATGTTTTCAAGGGAGGTGGCACTGCTTTGTTTGCACAACAAAGATTAGTGACAATTCCTCTACATATCAATAACCTATGTGTGGAAAAAGATTATGAATGCTGCGGCTGTGAATATAAAAATCATAAAATAGTTACAACTTATAGATCACCAACAGGAAATTTCCATATTTTTTGCAGTAGACTTCAGGAAATGTTAGAAGAAATATTCAATTCAAACTCAATGTTATGGATTATAATAGGTGACTTCAACATTAATTTTAATACTCCCTCACATGAACGAGAGGAGATACTTAACATATTTGCACAATACGATCTCCATAGTATCGTATATCAGGATACAAGAGTTACATCAAGCTCTAGCCCTAAAATAGACAATATTTTTACGAATGCCGAAGCATATTCACATGTTGTGGACAACCACCTCTCAGATCACAACACAATAATAGTTATAACCCCCTCCAATATGTCGCTCGATAATCAAAATCAAAAGGTAAATAATTACTATTATTCTAGAGACTATTGCGGTAAAAATAAATCACTGTTTGGCCAACTTTTACAAAGCGAATCTTGGCGAGACACATTCGATTCGCTATCATGCAACCAAAAATATGAAAAATTGGCAAACACATTACTGAGTCACTTCTTTCAGGCCTTTCCAATAAAGAAAAATAAAGTAAAAAAGGACTCCAAATCCTGGGTTACAGAAGAAGTCAAAAAGTCTAGCGCACAACTGGAAGATCTACATGATCTTAAAAAAAAATCCCCATTTTAAAAGGCCAATATCAAGTGCAAAAACGGAAACACACCAGTCTTATAGAATCATGTAAAAGAAATCATTATGACCAAATAATACAATCTTCTGAGAATAAAAGCAAAACCTCTTGGGCAGTTATCAATAAAATGAAAAATAATAAAAACACAAAAACACCCAATTTTAAAATTTCCCATGAAAATGAAGAATTTTCCTGTCCCGAAAACATTGCTAATCTCTTCAATAACTTTTTTATAGATGCTCCAAAACAAGTCATATATGAGATCCCACCGGTAGATCACAATAACTTTGAGCATAGCCTCAACAGCATTCTTACTTCGATGGTTATACTTCCTTTCACTGAGGAAGAAATGCTAACAATGTTCTCAAAACTCAAAAATAAACGCTCCTCTGGACCTGATGACTTACCCAATAATATTTTAAAAGAATTCAAAAATGAACTGGTGAAACCTATAACTCACATAATAAACTTTTCCCTAGAAACAGGCACATTGCCTGATGCCCTCAAAACAGCAAAAGTAATCCCACTTCACAAAAAAAAGGATAAAAATATCATGAACTACAGACCCATATCAATAACATCAGTTTTCTCAAAACTTTTCGAATACTGTATGCTGGAGATGCTAAACTCCTCAATTGCAAGATTCAAACTTATCCTAGATGAACAACATGGGTTCAGAAAGTTCAAATCTACATCTACGGCAACAATAGATACATATATCAACATAATCAATGACTTAGATGAAAAAAGAAGTCCTATATGTGCATTTGCCTGATTGAAGTCCTTTTTGACAAATAGGAATCAATATGTACAGATATCTTGCAATGAAGAGGGTGGTCAAAACACAATATCCCGCTCTCGTTTGGCACCTATGGAAGTTGGAGTGCCACAGGGTAGTGTGCTTGCCCCAGTTTTGTTCTCAATTTATGTAGCAGATATTGTAAAATACCTTGCACCTTACAAATTAACACTCTACGCTGATGACCTATCTATACTGGTATCAAAAGACTCTCCCAAACTACATCAACAAGCATGTAATACCCTCATGGAAAAAATTATCTTATGGTTCTCGATTAATAATGTATACATTAATGCCAGCAAAACACAGTTTCAAATTTACCACACAAAACAGAGAACGGTCGAAAACATAGAAATACATTTAGGGGAAATGACTCTAGAGAAATGCCACTATAAAATTTCTAGGTATAACTATGAGTGATACACTTGACTGGGAATCACATATAAGTGATACAATAAAAAATCTGAACTGTAAGTTGTATCAAATAAGATGCCTTCAGAGAGTGCTCAACCTGAATGTTTTAAAAAACTTTTACTTTGCTGGAGTACAGTCCCGACTATCATACGGTATATTGTTGTCGGCCATGTCTTCTTCAGCTCAACTCAACTCAACTATTTGCTGTTCAGAAAAAATGCATACGTGCAATGTTGAAGAAAAATCAAAGAGAATCATGCAGACCTCTTTTCAACAAATTAAAAATACTTCCCTTATGCTGCATATATATATTGGAAATTTCCTGTGACATACATAAAAACAGAAACATCATTCCCTGCCATAGCGACATACACAATTACCCAACGAGATTTAGCCATCACCTGTGCGCACCTCAAAATCATTTAAATATATGCCTGAATGGCCCCATAACTAATGGGATTAGAGTTGACAACCACTCACTTCCAATTATTAAACAAGAAGCATATTACGTCAAATTCCGAAAAGCGTTGAAGATATATTTATTGAACAACATGTTTTATACAATGGGTGAGTTCCTTTCGTCATAATAGACTCTCTTTGTTCCTCATACTCTTTTATTTATACTCTTTTATTCATTTAAATTTAAATTATATATACTTGTTGGTTTTACTTATTTTGAATGTTCTATTTTGACTTGTTTTATACTTACCATGTAGGTCTTGGAAATCAATAAAGATTATTATTATTATTATTGTTTCAAATTACCTCCCATGTCACTTCACCGTTTTATTCCATCCTCCTTTTCTTGACTGAAACAATTCGAGGGTTTTTAGGTTGCCTTAAAAAGTCGTTTGTCGCAGGTGATGACGTCTATCAGTGTCGAATTTATCGGCGGTTGAACAACATACAGTGAAGAAATTGACAAGAACTGTTGAAGAAATTTCTTCAAAATAGTGTATACGATCGCGGAAAGAGTTGAAATAATAAAGATTTATTTCCGGAATGACCATTGCAGTAACCATACGGTGAATGTGTTCAATGAAACGCATCCAGTACATGTCGCTAGTAAATATGTTTTGGAATTGGTGCAAAAGTTTCGTAAACAGGACCAGTAGCCAATAAGAAACAGGACCCAGAACGTGAAAATCTGTTGAGAAATGAACCTGTTGAAGTTGCACTTTTAGGACAAGTCCATGAAGATCCAACGTTGAGTACGAGAAAATTGGCTAGTGTTACCAACATCAGTAGAACCAGTATCCGCTGAATCCTGAAACATAAATTTCATCCCCACAATACATTCGGTTCACCAATTCCAATCAAAATTATCTTCAATTTTGATTGGCGACAGGGGTTTTGTGAATTTATGACTGCACACGAATAGATGCTGATAAGAATTTCCTCTCTACATCTGCTTTTCGGATGAATGTACATTCTTTTTGAATTCAAGGGTGAATTGTCATAAGTGTCGTTATTGGTCATATGCTGATCCACATGTCTTCCATGAAATCCACACTCAAACTTCCTGAAAACTGAATGTCTGGGCCGGTATTTTTGGAGACCGTCTGATTTAACCAATGTTTCCCGATGGTAATCTGACAGGAGCATATTATTTGTAATTAATAGATGAGTGTGTCTAGATGACTGGGTCTAGAAGACATCATTGAAAATTAAGATCATTACTGGGGTGGCGGTCACAGCACCAAGTGATGAACGGTATTGCAGGTGCCTTCAATCGTGAACGATGTCCCCATGAAAACTGGAGTTGACGTTTTTTGATAGTCCGATTCTCTCTGCCCACACAGCCGCTGTTTCGTTTATTCTAAATCATACATGCTTTCAACATCCATTATTTTCATCCCAAATTATTTTGTGGGTTTTTGTACTGTAATTGAAGATTTTTTTTTCCTTAAAAGCTTTTTAATGAATAGTGGTTGATGGCCTTGGTCCTTGTATATTCTCATATACATTTTAATCTAGAATGGGGCTTTGCTTGTTAAGATTCTAAAATCAAATTAGCTTTTCTTTCTAGGCCATATTTTTTATCTACACATTATTGAGACTTGAGAACAAGTAATGTACTCTTATTTTATTAAAGAATACTAAGATTACAGGATTCATTGTGTATAGCAAACCTGGTTATCTCTTCGCCTCGCTTCGATATGTTAACGCCTTTATTTGTATTCAATTCTTAGCTAAAGTATTCTATATTTCTGCGTTTCACACAATAATCCAACAAAATATGAAATTTTCTTTTGTATTTGAAAATTCTTCAACGGATATCTTCTCTTTTTCATAGTTTTTCAAACTTCAGATAAAAATCTTATTCTTCTTTTGCAAAGGTGATTGGTTCGGAACCGCCATCACCATTAGAGAGCGCTAGCCAAAGTCACCATTTCTTTACTTTCTAATACAAATCATAGATGTCACTACCGCATCACTCTGAACTCGAACTACTAGTTACGCGCAAGCGCAACTGCCATGTTGAAAAAGCAGGTAATATGAAAATTTCGGACACTCAGTAATTACCCTTATTATCAGTGCAATTGAATAAGAAATTAATTGAGGGTGATTCATTAGTACATGCAACAGTTGAAACATATCCAATACCATGGTTGAAATTCAGAATGTGTAGACAGGTTAGGATAACAACAATGACACACACACGTAGAGTGAATTCTCAGTATTGATGAGACTAAGATGTCTAAAAACCCTGGTGCTTGCATTTTTACCTGTAAAAGTTTGGGATCGACTTGGCGACACTTGGCCTACTTGATAATAGAGATCACTAGCGTGTCAGTTCTAATTCTAGCTTTGCTATTGGTTGAAAAGAGACATCTGTCAAACTTTACCAATAGCGAAGCTAGAATTAGAAGCCCCCGAACATTGCACAAAGAAAGCACTGTCGTGTTGTAGTTCGTATTTTGTACCATTTGAATTTGAGGTTAACTGGATTTTGACAGACGGAGAATTGGAAATGAAATTGTCATTAAATTGCAGAAAATATAAAATTCAATGCATACAATATGATGAACTATGGAAATATCATTATTAGTCATTTCGTCAAGATTTGTACTTGCTTTTGGTACAGAATACAGGTGAACATTCGAAACTGCGGCTTTATACTGTCCACACAAAATGCAAATGTGGCCCATTCTACAAAAAGTATCCCTGCACATGACACTACCTGAAAATAAAGAATTTCACACGCACTAATGAACTGATAAACGAGTGATTTTTTAAAGAACAACTCAGGAATAAGCTAAGTAAGATTTCAAATCAAAGAGATGGAAAACGCATAAATACCGACAACACACTGAAAATAATTTCATGCAAGATGCTGCAGATGTCAGAAATTAAGTTCTGACATTGAGCGAGAATATATACATACATTTTTGGACGGCGCCATCTACCACAGAGTGAGAAGCTCTGTTGAAGTAACAGGTGGTGTCCCCTCGAAAATCTAAACAATATCGAATCAGTTCATTCACCAGGGTTTCAAGACATCTTAGATGAGACAGTACAATGGTAGGTACAGAGGGAGAAAACACGAGTGTACACAATTTGCTGCGACAGCATGGGCTATGCAAATTCCCGCCAGTGTCATGACATGCAACGGTTGAAAGGTTACGTTTATTAGGTTAATAAGTTGGTATCTAGTGTACTTAATTCAATTTTGTTTACTGTTACCTTGCATAAATGACCTGTTGTCTGAGGTAAGTACTTTTCAGTAGCGGAAGAAGAAATTATGGCGAATACTATTAAATTCATGATGTCCTGTGCATCGCTTTTACTAAATCATTTGGTACGCCTATGGAATTTCTCGTAATAGCTTCGCTTCGGGTACCTTCGAGAAGAATTGTTCGTTGAGAGGGGGAAGGCCAAATGTACTGCCTCAATAGTGAATGCACTCTATAAAGTGTCCGAAACGTTGAGAGGCATGTGCACAAAATAAAAATTCTCGCACACGTTGCCAACTTCAAAACAAACTTAAAAAGTTATGCTTCTCCAAAGAGAATGGGGAACACGCATGATTTTATTTTAATTCTTCTTTGCCTCAGTTCGGTCCTCAGATATTATATTTCGTGAAAATAATTTCTCAAATCCCATTTTTTTTTCGAAATTAAAAATTTAAAGGTGCTCCTCAATTCAAATTCGATTTGACCTTCACTTGAGTAACTTCCCCCAAACACTAGCGCCAATTGTGGTTGTTTCAGGGATATCCATAGACCGCATAGACGATATCATTTCTTACCACCAAAACATGAATTCAACTCACTTTTAATGTGATGTTAAGGTAACAATTAAAAATACTATAGTAATAAAAATATTAGTACAACATAGCTGTTTTCTGGCGCCCATGTATTCAAAACGTATTTGTCCTGTGATTCAAATACATCCATTTTGGCGTTGAAACGATGACGTCATATACAAAACGTATTCATAGAGTTTTGAAACAGTCTAATTCAGTTTCAAAACATGATTCAATGTTTTGTGATTATCATAATTCATAAAATTACCCCAAATAAATCTTGGTAGTGGGACATTCCACTTTCCACTTTTATAATTGGAAACTCACAATGAATTGCAAGGTTAGTTTATCGGAAGTTTACCAACTTTCCAACAGAAAATTTCCTAGGTTAGGTTTGATTATTGAATCGTATTCGAAATTATGCATTCTTGCGGTTCGTGATAATAATTATGTCACGTAGAATCGTATTCAAATGTAAGATTAAATACGTTTTTACGCCAGAAAACACCTCATATAAACGAAGACAGATTAAATAATAGTTGACTAGCAACTAGCGGTAACAGTTTGAACTGTGTGAAGTAACGATGCATAGGTCCATCAGAGGCGCTAGGAGTACATTTTTGGATGTGATGAGAATTTCTGAGTTTGTTGCCGAGGTTTCTAGGGGGTAATTTTATGTGTAAATCAAAATATTCTAAAAAAGGAGCATATGCGTGTTCCCCATTGTTTGACTTTGGTTGTATAAAAAATCGCCAACTTCTGGATCATCCCACTTATTGTTCCCTATTAATGTATCTACTAGTATTTTCATTATGTATATTTTTATATTTTGGAGCATTAAATTTGATATTTTCCGCAAAGATATCTACCCGATCTGAAAAGAAGTTGGTATTAATTAACAAAACTACTATTATGACCATCGTCTTTTAGACAATGTTGACTGCTATTGCAAAAATAAAATTACAGTGCACTTAAATAAATATTTCATAGTTTAGAACATTATCTAGATAGCCCCACTGTTTCTATATTGTAATATTTTTCGTGAAGCTGGGTTGTTTCTTTCATTCCTGTTCGAATGGCCTATTCACGACTCATTACGCGCAAGCGCATCCGGCATGTTGAAAAAAAGGCACGTAATATGAAAATTTCGGTCAATTTTCGTAAGGCTGGACAACACGGGTTATTGCAATTAAATTAAAAATCATAGTCCAAGAGTGGCTACGTAAATTAAAAATGATGAGGTACAAAGGAAATTTTTACATAGAAACCTTCCTTACTAGCTGACAAGTGTATAGCTCTGTAGGCAGAAGTCAGTTCCGGGGCTGAAAGCGGGCGGTCAAAGATTATTCCAGAGCGTCGCCCGGCTCTCAGATAACTCCAAACACATTTTTAATTTAACAAGGCCTGGTAGCCTAGTTGGATGAACGCTCCATATCAAAGTGCAAGGTCCTAGGTTCGATCCTGAGCTGAATAACGCATTTTTTTTTAATTTTCTATTACAGTCAAATCCACCACAAAACTTCTACAAGTCACAAAAATATATTATCTCAGAACATTCACTCTCACAACCCCTCAAGACACAAAACAGCATTTTCATAGAGCATGACTTGCTCCGCAGCGGCCAAAGGCTGCTGAAACTTTCTCTGAATCTGGTTTTTTGGCGTACTTTTTCCAAGAAATAGCTCTAATTTGTTCAACAAAAGTATTATCCGTAAATTTCAATTGTTCTATTTGGATCAAATTACAGATCTTTCTCATAAGCGAATAGCAGGAAGGGATATAAAGCTCTATTGGACTTGAAATAATTTATTTTTACATAAAAATGTCTAGTTTTCTATGGACCCTGAGAGTGTGACAATAAAAAAAATAATGATGCAGTTAATACATATATGATAAAAATGTATATGTAACAATGCCGTAAAATAAATAATAGTTTCAAAAAACTAAAAAACACGCTTTTATAGAAAACCAGACTAAAAAATAGAAAATAAGAAAAAAAATATTTATTAAAAAAAAGCGTGGGTGCATGGTATCGCCTCGGCCAACAATTACCTGTGATCTGAGACATTTCTTACTTTACTGCCCTAGGTGTGTAATGTACTATATAATTATTGATACCATGCACCCCAGCTTTTTTTTAATAAAATAAATTTTTTTCTTATTTTCTATTTTTTTAGTCTGGTTTTCTATAAAAGATGTTTTTTAGTTTTTTAAACTATTATTTTTATTATTTTTTTGCAAATTAAAAAATGGAATAATCTTATCAAATTAGGTAATCATAATCTCCGACCCCAAAAACCCCCACATACCAATTTTCAATAGAATCAGACCATAATCACAAAACTCGGCCGGAATCTTGAATTTTTCAATTTTTACAAAAGAATCATAATATTCGAGCCCAAAACCCCCACATGAGGTCGTTGCATACCATAAGAAAACAAGTACAAAATGGTTTTTTTATAACTTATTTCAATACTTACAAACGTATATATAAACAAGTTATCAATAATGCAAAAGAGACATACTACAAAAATCGTTTAAAAAACTCAAAAAATAAAACAAGAGAGAATTGGATGATAATTAATGAACTAAGAGGAAAAAATAAATCACAACCAATCAATATTGAAATTAACCCTGATATTTTAAATAACTTCTATTGCTCCATAGGCCACAAACTCACAACCAATCTCAATTCACAGGTCGACTCTTTAGACTATCTGAAGTATGTTAGCATTGCACAAAATTTTCACCTTGAAGATACTGACATATTTGAGCTGAAAGAGGTTATCAATGAAATAAAAAATAAGAACTCATCGGGTATGGACGGCCTATCTGTAAAATTTTTTCAAAATCTACCTGACCATGTCCTACTCACCCTAACTGAGGCAATTAACAGTTCCTTCAGAATGGGACAGTTCCTTCCGCTTGAAACAAGCAGTTGTAATCCTTGTACAAAGGTGGTGACTCAGAGGATCCCTCGAACTTTCAGCCAATTTCATTATTATCAACATTATCCAAAATAATAGAAAAACTAGTCAAAGAAGAATGATGGTACATCTTACCAGAAATGACATATCAAGCCATGCCCAATTTGGTTTTCAAAACTCGAAAGCACAAATGATGCTTTTTCTCGTTTGCTAGAAAATACATATGTTACTTTGAATAATGGAGAAACCGTAGCGGCGGTATTTTTGCGACTTCTCCAAGGCGTTTGATTGTGTCAGCCATGAGATATTACTGCAAAAACTACAATTTTACGGTTTCCGAAATTCCTCATTAGACTGGTTCATGCGTATTGGTCAGAAAGGAGTCAAGTAGTAAAAATACAGGAAAACTACTCTAACAGTGGCAAAGTCGCAATGGGCGTTCCACAAGGGTCGGTTCTAGGTCCTATTCTATTTTTATTGTATCTAAATGACCTAGCCACCATTAGCATCCAAGGAAAATTCACTTTCTTTGCGGATGACACCACCATTCTATGGCATAGCAAAGACATAGATCACTTTAAAGAATCAATTGCTCTTGATCTAGAAAAAAATTAAGCAATGGTGTGACTCCAATCGACTTTGTTTCAATTTAAAAAAAAAACAAATCTAGTCACCTTTAAGTTTGACTTTGATAATTTGTACTTAGATAACCAGATTATAACAAATAAGCCACAAAGTTTCTAGGTCTAATTATAGACAACAAGCTAAAATTTGATGAGCATGTAACGACCTTGAGCAAGAAGTTAGCCTCTAGCTGCTTTGCAATGAAAATTGTTTCAAGAGAATTAAACGTAGCCTCGGCTAGGATGGTCTACTTTTCCCTAGTTGAGTCACATTTGAGGTATGGCATTGCCTTCTGGGGTTTATGCAATAACCAGCTGTTTCAATGTGTTTTTATTCTACAAAAAAGAGCAATCCGATACCTGTGTAAAGCTCAATATCACGATCACTGCAAACCACTTTTTATTAGCCAACAAATATTATCACTAGTTTGTTTATTTATTTTGGAAACTGTATGCCTCATCCACACAAAATATGGTTCAACACCTACTGAAACACGAAAACATAAAACAAGAAATGAAGGTTGTGTTCCCTTACCCTTACCTAAATCTAGTCTGACAAAAAACTCCATCATGTATGAAAGCAAAAAAATATATAATCATCTGCCAGCCAGTTATAGAAACATAACTTCTCTGAAGAACTTTCGAAAGACTGTAAAAAAGGCTATATTGCAGAAAGCTTATTATAACCTGCAGGAATATTATGATGATATACTATAGTTCCTTATGGGAATTGATTTGATACTGGATATTTATATTATTGAATTTTTTATTTTTTATCTCATATGTTTTGATTTATTATGCAAGACTACTGTTAAATCTTAAGGGTGGTAATTGTTAGTTAGTTAGTTACCCTTTTGTTAATGACATCTTATTTTATAATGTGTTTGTTTATAATGTGTTGTTTCAATAGTCCTTCTTTTTTAAAGTAGATTGACAATATGTTTTTTATTTATATATGTAATATTTATCTTTTATGTTCGTACATTTTATCCACTTGACATTCATTTATTTTATTGTATTTTTTATCTCATATGTTTTGATTTATTATACAAGACTACTGTTAAATCTTAAGGGTGGTAATTGTTAGTTACCCTTTTGTTAATGACATTTTTTTAATATGTTTTTTATTATATATGTAATAATTATCTTTTATGTTGTACATTTTATCCATTTGACATTCACGTATCTAATTATCTATACATTTCTGATTTTTTTTCTATTTTCATGCTTTGTCAATAAGAACTCTTCAGACAAATAAAGTATATATTGATTGATTGATTGATCGATTGATACCTATTTTGAATAGAATCAGACCATAATCACAAAACTGGCCGCCATTTTAAAGCCGCCATCTTGAATTTTTCAATTTTTACAAAAGAATCATAATATTCGACCTCAAAAACCCCCACATACCAATTTTGAATAGAATCAGACCATAATCACAAAACTCGGCCGCCATTTTGAACCGCCATCTTGAATTTTCAATTTTTACAAAAGAATCATAATATTCGACCTCAAAAACCCCCACATACCAATTTTGAATAGAATCAGACCATAATCACAAAACTCGGCCGCCATTTTGAAGCCGCCATCTTGAATTATTCAATTTTTACAAAAGAATCATAATTCCGACCCAAAAACCCCCACATACCAATTTTGAAAGAATCAGACCATAATCACAAAACTCGGCCGCCATTTGGCTGAATTTTCAATTTTTACAAAAGAATCATAATCTCCGACCACGAAAACCCTCAGATACCAATTTTGAAGCGAATCGTACCATAATCACAAAACTCGTACGCCATATTGGAGCCGCCATTTTGTTTTTTTTTCACACAAAAATTTCTTGATGCATTGTCACCGGAATCATGTACACCTGCCAAATTTCAAATCATTCGGACGTCTGGAAGTGGGTCAAAATCGCGCCCAAAGGAGTCGGTTACAAACAAACATACAAGTGAAGCTAATATAAAGCGTGTAATATAAAGTACTTAAAAGAAAACTCACAAAAAATACACAAATCCAAAATATAAATCAAATGTTATAGTCCACTTCGTTGAGTAAGAGATTGCAAAAAACTATCTGATTCCAACCATCTAGAAGGAGAATAAAGACGTCTCTTTTTCTCTTGCTGGAGGGAGGCATACTGAGTTATAGGTTTAACGATTTCATCTACTGAAAAATAAAAAATTATCACTTCCAATATTTGATCGATTTCAGATTGATATAATAAAAAAAAAGAGGCAAAGTAATAAGTATAAATTTATTCTTAAATTATGGTTAACTCTCTTGCATAATTATTTTCTCACTGTAAATGTCAAAGAAAAATACCTACAACATACACTTTTATTAGGCTTCATCCAGTTCCTCGCTAAAGGCCTCAACACATTCTTTGGTATGGATTTACTGATAAATGCATCTAGATTCAACATATATGTTGTATTTAACTGTTTGACATCTACTCTTGGTGAACCTGAAACACACATTTTGTAAAAATGTGTTAAAAGTATACAATAAAATTAATTGGAGTTCATTTATCTTGTTTCACCTGTTATTGTTTCGTTATCCACTACTACCTTTTCGTGTGTTATGTCTTTTCGATGTTGTACTCTGTGGTTTCTCTCTATTTCCCACTTCCTCGTTTTTATGATTTCCTTTTTTATTTCCAATTTTTCCTCGAGTATTCTCATTTTTATTTATGGACTTTTTCTTTTGAGTACTTTTCACTCCAGAAGGAAAAGAAACTAAAATTGGAAAAGAAAAAACTGTACATACCTGGGAGTAATAATAAAAGAAAATGGGATGAAAAATCTATAGATAAAATCCATATTAAAAAAAAAACAAAAGATACTTCTTAAATGACTTTCACTACATTCGGTTTACAAAACTTTATTTATTATGGATTTTCTGGTATTTTGAATGAATTTTATAATGTGTGATTTCAACAGAAAACATTCGGTTTTTCAGAATTGTATAAAACATAAAGATTTTCCTAAATCTTTCCAGCTGAGAACAAAAAATACCAGTATAGCAGTGCATCAAGGGAAGAAATTCAGACTAATGAAATGGATGAAAATTTATATATTTGAATACTCACTACACCTGGCATTCACAGAGGATGCCTAAAGCTACAAATTTCCTAACAACCTAATCTAATTTGTACCTCCTTCTCAAATAAACTCATTTTATTTTGATAAATATCACAATTTATATAATTAAGGCAGAAGGACTTCGGTCGATAGCCTATTGAATTGAATTTTTGTTCGGTTCAATAAAGTTCCTTTTATTATTATTATTATTTATATAATTAATTATATCACATGTAACACGTAACAATATTTCCCTGCACATAACAGCCAGAAGCGAATTTTTTATTGTTCATCAAATTTTAGATCTTTATTTAGATAGACTTCTAGAAATTTTGATGAGGCGCAATTTTTTATAGTGTGAACTACTAGAGAAAGATCGGAAAATGTGCATTTGAACGCTATATTATTGGTTTTTTTCATGTTAAGTGGTTTGAGTTACAACAATCTGTTATTTTAATCATATCTTCACACATTCGGTGTGTAGCTTGACTATGTCATGCCATAATAATGAGGTATCGTCTGCAAAGAGATTTAATCTGCCGGTGATTGATATGTTAGTCAAATCATTGATGTAAAGGAGAAACAGGAGAGGACCTAGAACAGAACCTTGGGGTACACCACATTTCAAATCACTGGTATTCGAGTCCAAAGACATCCTTACAGAAAGATATGATTTGAACCAGGCTTAGATATTGTTTTTTAAAACAATTTTTTTCTCATTACAAGGTTCTGCATTGTTAAAAATTACAGATTTACATTTTGAAAACTTACCAAGATATTTGGGTTTTGGTGGTTGCCTGAACCTATTCGACTGTCTTGCAGAGTTTCCTTTGTGAGTCTTCATAACTGTGTCTCGCTTCTTTTTCTCCAACGGAGTTTTACCATAAAATTGTTCATCGGAAGCAAATGGCTTACCTAGTGTCATATTGTTGCAAACTAAACTTGGATGTAACGAGTTATCCTTTTCTTGAGGAAATTTTCCTTGACTGAAAAACATTACAAATGGCTGAAAAGTTATCTTGTCAACAGCTTTTCGAATTGGTGTCAACACTAGATGTATATCAGATTGATTTGTAAAAAAATAAGAATAATTTGAAAAAAGTAGTACCTTGATGGTATAAACTCTTCGGATGAAGCATATATGGAGCAGGAACACATTTTTTGTGATTTTTCTTCATCGGTTCTATCACCCGTCGTAAACGAATTTTCATTAACAAACTCTCCTGATTCTCCATTTGATTTGCTTTTAATTCTTTTGCAAAGATTGATGAGATCACTCAAATATTTTTCAGGAACTGTGAATTTGGTAACAATATCTGAAAATGCAAGAATAAATCATTTTACTTATCAATATCAATAGTGTCCACTATAAATTATGTACTGCACGGTAAATCAGTGCAGAATGAACTTTTGGAAATAAAACTATTTCATCGTTGCCATAAAGCAATGCCATGACATTTTTTGCCGAGCACAAAGATATATATCCTGATATATATCTTGATATATATCTGGATATTTATCTGGACTTATAAAAAAAACGGCAAACCGGCCAAGAAATAATCTATGAACGGAAAAGGCCAGTAAGCTAGTGTTTTTATTCAAATATTTAAATAACGATTCAACCTCAAAACAAAAACATGATGATTTGAAATGGATTATTTGGGAACCCGAAAATAAAGAAATTGAAGAGCCTTCTGTTGACTTGGACTAGAACAAATTTTGTTTTGCAGTTATTTTATAATATGACTTTATTGCTTTTTATGTTAATTTATTGAAGATTGTATCAATTTATTCAAGAATGAATTTATGTTTTTGTTTAACAGGTTATTTTATTTTTTATTCCTTATCTATTAGCATTATTTGGTTTTTTTTTTTTTCTTTAGTTTTACTGTTTTCTGATTTAGTTTTAAAAAAACTTATTATTTCTGCTTTTTGTTTTCTATTTTGTAACAGTTTACTTTAATATCATATAAATATCACATTTGGATATATAACCGATATATATCAAATATATCCGATATTTTTATATTTATATAAAATATCACGATATTTTTGCGCTCTGATTTTTTGAAAATGGTTGTAATGAAACATAAAAATAGGCAATCCCTCACTTGATTTGGAAGTTTCTAGGTATATAATTTCAACATTATAATCTCAAGATCAATATCATAAAACGTCTAGATTATTCAGTATTTCAAGTCACAGTACCACACGGACTATGTGTGCACACAGATGGCCAAATCAAAGGGAGGCAAAACAGGAAATAACACAGGTGGCCAAATCAAAGGGCGGCAAAACAAGGTGGAAAATAATTAACTTTTGGAACAAGTGCTCCTAGTAAAAGGCGGCTTATCGGTAAGCGGTAAGAATAAAAAGGGAGTAAGTGGAAAAATAGTTGCCTTTTGTTGGAAACCAGACATAAATGAAAAATTATATAAAAGACTAGGCACATATATAAGGGGGTTTCTAGACATCGATGGAATTTGCTGAAATTTTAGTATGTTACACCTAAGGTATATTAGATTAATTCTACGCCACCACGATTGCTTTAATTGATACAGGGTGTAACAGAAACTTTCTATTTCTTGTCATGTAACAAGCTATTTTAAAATAACTTGTAATGCGATTATCAAGATCATAATGCATAAAAACTTTTTAACAAAAAATTTAACCGACGAAATACGGAACTGAAAAGTAAAAAATAAAATAAACCTTCTAAGTCTCAGTAACTAAGCTCCTAAACTAATGTAAGTAACTAATTTTGAGGCCAAAAAAAAATAAAAACTTTTTAACAAAAAATTTAACCGACGAAATACGGAACTAAGTCGGCGCCAAACAAACAAACAAATGAATTAGGTAAGGTAAAATGATGGCATCGAAGTCTGCGTTGACATTCTGATAATTTTTTTGAAGTAATTTAATGATGTTCGTTGATTGTTTGTTTGGCGCCGACTCAAAATTAGTTACTCATTAGTTTAGACTTAGTTACTGAGACTAAGAAGGTTTATTTTATTTTTACTTTTCAGTTCGATTTCGGTTAATTTTATTAAAAGTTTTATTTTTCAATTTTTATGGCTAAAATATACTAATTACTACCTACTTGTTTTTTGATTACTTCCAAAATACTTACTTACCCACCTTACTTCAACTATTACCAGTTAAATAATATGATTATCTACTTTTACTATTTGTTGTAATATAAATTATTTTTGTTGTTCTGGTTAGTTTATTTCATTACTTTGTATATCATTCCATCCTCTCATAGAATATAATGGTTTTGACGGATGTGGAACAGAAATAATGTCAGTAGCGATCTGTCATTGTCAACTACGTATGTGTGTGCCAATGTTCATAAGTGAAAAATCAATTATCCCCTATTTTTCTACCCGTAAGGGTATATAATTCCATTCGAAATCTAAATATAAGGTATACCCTATCTATTAAAAAAAAATCATCCAAATCGAAGAACCCAGTACAAAGTTATGCCTGATAGAATCGGTTAACGCACCAGAATTCAGAGGGTGAGTGATCAATATCCTTCATGTTGCTACCCTTAGGGGTGGATTTCATCTTTCAAATTCAAATGGGACCACCTTCGAAGTACACCCTATCCACTGAAAAAAGAATTATCGGAATCGGACGCCTCAGTAAAAAGTTATGCATGATCATACATAAAAAAAAATTATGGAAAAAAAAATATACGGGTCGACTAGAGAACCTCCTCCTTTTTGGTTTCGTCGGTTAAAAATTGACATCTATGAAGGAATGCCTTCGTGCCACCATACTAAAAATTCCAATCCACCCCCAATTAGGGATAGTTTTTACTTGTACTTGCTGACCGAGGATTTGTAGAGGAAATGTAGATTGCACAAAACATATTTTTTGTGTCACCATGAAAAAATTCAAATCAGTCCCCTCATAAGGGTAGTTTATACCTACGATTTTTCGAGAAACTTTGTTGACCGAGGGTTTCCGGTGAATATATTTCATTGAAACGGTAGAAAATGATTTCATAAAACATATTATTTGTGCCACCATAAAAAAATTCAAATCAGTCACCTCATGGGGTTTTTGGAAAATTTGGGGCCTTAATATTTTATTGAAATGTGGAATATGTTGGCAAACATATTATTCGTCCAAATAGGGAAATCTCTTAAGGGTTTTTTTTTTTTTTTTATTTGATTTTTTTTTTCCAATTATCATAATTATTATCATTATTAGATTTTTTTCTTTATCTTCATAAGCAAAGCTTTAATAATAATAATAATAAATTTATTGCACTATGTAAAAAGAGGAACATTACAAGCCAGTCACATGAGAGAATCATACAGAAGATCTTCTGTAGAAGAAGCGTACAAAGGTATAAGTTGAGATTAGTATAGATAAAATAAGACAAGTAAAACAAATTTAAAATTAGCTAAAAGGTATGATTAATATTTATGAGTGTGTCTATTAATGTTTTCTTGATTTCATTAAAATTTTCTACTCATTTCATCATTTCTGGTAGGTGGTTATAGAAGCGAATAGTGGAGTAGAGTGCACCTTGTTTTGTTTTGGAAAGGTGATAAGCAGGTACATTATAGTTGTTTATTTGTCTTGTAGTATATACTCCTGATGGCTTATGTTTTTCAAAGTAGCTTCTATTTTTAAAGACAAATTCAATACATTCATATAGACACTGTACAAAAGTCAAGATTGAGCCCCGAGCAGAAGCTGGAACCGTGAAGTGGCCCATACACACAAGGGATTCATTACAGTTTCATGATTGAACCGTTCAGGTAACTACGAGTGTTTATGTGGTAATCCCAAAGAAAATTATCCTGAACGAGTATTCCCTAGCAGATATTTTGCGGTTTTTCAGGTGATTACCTGAAAGGTTGGCTTTTTTATCCGACGTGCTTTTGTATTCAATTTTTCGTTTTCTCTGTGTCTAGTTGGTTCATTGTTTTTATTGTGGGAACACGCCAACTAATGAAAGATTTTATATTGGAATTTTTGGAAGTATTTCGTTCACAACCGTGTTGATAGAAAACTAGTAAAGATTACTCCAATCTTAATATGAAGCATAAAGCATACATTGCTCATAGAAATGTTGTGTGAAGTCCATATTAATGCCAACAAAGAAATTTTAGTAGACAAAATTTATTCATTTAGAGGATCCTTCAGAAAGGAATTGAAAATTTGGTTGCACGATTTTAAAAACGAAACAGAAAATGAATGGGGTGGATTCGCCAGTAAGCCGGACACCACCGGTAGTCGGACAAATCGTACTTTTTTTTAATTAACTTCAGTTCAACTGACATTTCGCCAGTATAAACGATTGCTAGTAGTCGTCCATCAAATTGCAATCGGACAGACAACTCTCCCATCCCACAGTTATAACCTAAAAATATTATTTGGCAGTTAAAGTTAAGTCTGTGCATGTTATGGTGCTATAAACCAGTGGGCGTGATCAGTGTTGCAAATCTGAAAGGTATGTAAATTGTTCTAAACCCTTATATTTTAAGTTTACATTGCTTTAGATGCATTTAAAGTAGTTTTTGAAGATATCCTAGTTAATATCATAATGGCATACTTTTATCATTATGAGTATAATTCGGTGGCCAGTAACTGGTAATTGAATTCGATACAAATGCTAGTGGACGGACACCTGTCCGACCACTGGAGACATACTTCTCTCATAACTTCATCTTTTTCTATCTGTCAGACGAGTTAAATAGCTCATCTCTATCTGTTATTGTAACAATTTGGACATGTTTTCAATCATAGCCAGTAGACGGACAAAAGTAATAGGCTGTTTACAATGGAAAATGTTGCTCCATTTTGTCCGACTTCTGGATAACATGACTATATGTGTAGCATGCTAATAGTTGGACACTAGAATTTTACTCATCATTTCTGCATATATCGATGCGTTTTTTTTCAATTCTAGACCATGAGCACAAGAGAAAAAAAAAAGTTCCATCAATATGGGGAAGATAGCTTGATCCAGGCTGTCCAAGCAGTGAAAAATGGCGCCAAATTACGGGAAACATGCAAAAAGTACGGAATTCCCAAATCAACTGTCCAGGACCGTATCCAAGGAAAAGTTCCTGAAACATGCGAAAGAATGGGTCCAGATCCAATTTTGAGCATTGAAAATGAGATAAAGTTGACGAATTGGTTATCTAAACTCTCTGCATGTGGATTTCCTGTTAAAAAAGATGAACTTCTCACCTCGGTACAAAAAAATGTTAATGCAGAGAAACTAAAAACTCCGTTTAAAGATGGCCGACCTGGTCAGAAATGGTATTCTGGTTTTCTCAGAAGGCATCCAGAAATAATACTGAAAAATGCGGAATCTCTTGAGAAATACAGAGCGCAATTAACTGAAGAATATATACGATGTTGGTTCACAGAGCTGAAATCTTTTCTTCAGAAATCAAATTCATTGGATATTCTAGATGATCCTTCCCGAATCCTCAACGCGGATGAAAGCGGATTTCGTCTCTGTCCAAAAACAGGGAAAGTTTTAGGCTTAAGAAGGCAAAATGTGTATATTGTTAAACATGGGAATGAAAAAGAGAACCTCACAGTTCTAGTTACTATGACAGCAGATGAACGACTTTGTCCACCAGTTGTGGTTTTTCCCTATGTAAAACCTCCAAAAGCGGTTGTAGAAAGTATGCCCCCACATTGGATTTTGGGTGAGTCCGATTCGGGATGGATGAGGTCTGACGTCGTCTTTGAATATGTGGCGAATGGCCTTATTGACTGGTTGAGTAGAGAAGGAATTCATAGACCTGTGTTATTTCTAGTTGATGGGCACAGATCTCATATGTCATTAGAGTAAAGCCGGTTTTGCGACGAAAATAGTATCATCCTATATGCTTTACCACGCATCTGTTACAACCTGCAGATGTGTCAGTTTTTAAGCCATTAAAGGAATATTGGCGTCAAGAAGTGCGAAATTGGCAAGCTGAAAATGTGAACAAAGTTGTAACAAAGGTCGATTTTTGCCCAATATTCGAGAAAGTGCTAAATCATCCTAATATCCCGAAGAATATTCGAAACGGATTCAAAGCATGCGGATTATATCCTTTTAACTCTGATGCTGTAGACTACTCTAAATGTGTCCAAAACAAATTAGAAACTCTGAATAAAAATGCTGAAGTAGAAGAAGAGATCACCAAGGAAGACATTTGTAGCACAGAAAAAGTTTTAATGAAACTCAAGCCAAGTTTATCGGAAAATAGAATCGATGTAAACTTTATATTAGCTCTAGTGAAATCTCTTCAAAGAAATCAAAATCAGTTGCATGAGTCTGTTTTTTCTCAGGAAGATCTAGATAAAATGGAATTTATTATTTCCGACTCTGTCGTCGAAGACAACGCTACCATAGGTGCAGTTAATGCAGTTACAAAGGCAGATTCCAAGACATCATCCATTATAGTGTTGCAAAATATTACACTGAATGAAGAATTGGGTACATTTTCAAAGAATCTGGGAGGAAGCGAGAAAGTCAAACTTTCATCTAGCCAAGAACAAGGTGCTTCCAGCAATATGTTAATAGTTTCTGAGAAAGTGGTAGAGAATGCCAAAGTTATGATGTCATTCAGCCATGATCGAAATGGATTCAATGATAAGGCTAGACAAAAACTAGATGATTCTGAAATTAGTTCCAGCATATATAATCTTGAAGAAGAGTCGATTGATCCTTCTGAAAAGGCCCTTGAGAAACTTGAACCAATTCGAACATCATCATATGCTGACGATTCTAGAAGTAAAGACAATGATGGTGCAAGCATATCTAATATTGGCTTTTCTACAGGAGGAGGATCATTTGAGAAGCATTTGGTATATCCACAACTACTAGAGAAAAAGACAACTAGTAAATATAAAAGAGAAAAGTTGCCGAGTGCCATTTCTTCCGAAGCGTGGAGAAAACATTACAGTGACAAAGCTAGAGCGAAAGAGGAAAAGGAAAATGCTAAGAAAAAGAGGAAATTAGACAGTGTGAAAAAAAAAGAAGCGAAGAATGTTATGAAGGGTTAATCAAGCTTACTCACTAGTAAAGATCAAAATGTTAAACAAAAATGTTAAACCTGCGAAGAAGAACTTGATAGTGAAACTGAAGAGGAAAATGAAAAACACGTCGGATGTGACTTGTGTCCCAGGTGGTTCCATTTAGGAATTACAAAATTTACTGGGATGACATACGCGGAAGTTTTTGGTAAAGATTTTATATGTGATTTCTGCGAAGAGTGACCTATAAAAACTTGTTCCAATTTAAAAAAAAATTAAGGAGTATTATTTTAGTACCAAAGAATATAATATGTTAAGTTTATTTTAGTGTGTTTCGAATATATTTTCCATTGAATATAAGTTTAGAACATAAGTAGGTATTGTGTTTTTCTATTTTATCTGCTCAAAAAATATTAAGTACACATATCATTACACAAACTGCATATATTTCAAATGGGCAACTATGTCAACCTGCGCAAAATACAAACGATACAAAATTCGAAATATTAGGTAACATGCAAATTATTGAATAAGTATTCAAAATATTTGTACGTTCTCATTTCTTGAAAATTTCACATCAAGTTAATCGGGGCGTGAAAAATATTTAATACGCCTCTGGTGAATTGCATATGAAAGCCCTGTCCGACTACTGGTGACTCGACAGCCGACTAGTGGCATTTTGTGTCCGACCTCTAGCAAGTATGTTGTTTTTTCATTAATTTATTTTCAAAAAAATTAACCAAATCTTAATAAAAAAATCTGATAGATATGGCTTGTAGTGGAATCTTGGGGTACTTGATCTTTGATTTCATTACAGTTAATATTGAAATTTTCTCATAACTGTAGAGTTAATTTTCTTCAAAACTGTCCGACTACTGGCAAATTCACCCTAGATAAAACAAACATTTTTTTTTGAAAAAGATGTGTATTGTACGGTTTGATAGAATCCACATACGATTAAAACTGTTGAATAATTGTGTGGGCGGGCGGAGTCATTGAAACTTTTCGGGTAATCATGGTAAAACTGTCACGAATCTTAAGTGTGCAAGGGCCGCCTAGATCGTGATATTTGGCAGGGCTCTCGATTCTTAGGTTTGCACTCACCATCAGGATTCAGAAGGGAACAACACTCTTGGATCACAGCAATGGGTGATTTTTCTTCTGGAATATCGCACTGGACTCCGACCTCACGATTTTTGGGTGGCTTAGGGGGGCTCACATAGTCGGAAACGTCGAAAATTTTCCGCATATATTCCATTTCTTCCTCGGAATCCGAAAAAACCGGTTCTTCATCAAGATATAAGCTACTTGTGGTAACTCTCCTTTTTCTGTTATGGGATTTTCTTTTTGCTAGCTTGTCGTCAGCATTTTTGACCAATACATTTTGGATAACTGTTATATCGTTTATAGTCTGCAGAGGCATAGTAACAATTTAGCAAAGAACCTCTAAACTTTCATAGTAAAAATGAAACCAAATTCTGATCTTAGTCAACAGACAACGGAAATCTCAATTGTCAAATTCCAGAACTATATTCGAAATTTCGAAACCGCATCGCCATGCACACTAGAGGCGCTTTCTAACGTCACCATCTTGTTACTTCGGAGTACAAATCTTAGATGTCGTCAACACACCATAGAAATGTAATTATAATATACTGACTAGAACGCGTTTAGTCTACTGCGCACCCGAATTTCGTGGCACCCTTATGCGATGGCAAGGAGGACACCAAACAATGAAGAAGGGTATGACTTCATAAGCATATTACATGCGTGCGACGAAGATAATCAACTGAACGTATGACGGTAGTATTTATATCATCTATTTGTAAACATAACGGCGTTGTCGGTTGGCACTTATAAGCGTTGCCAAATCATTCCAATTTTCTTTAATTCCTTTGTGTTCGGTTTGGATGTGTCTTTGTACTTTGTTGTCTTTTTTGTTATAGTGATTATAGTAGATAAATTGAAAACTGTTGTATATAATGAAGTGTTACATTAGTTTGTAGTAGTAGGTAATGATATGTGGCCATGCTTATTTATACATATTGCCTTTTCAGTGTGTCCATAAAGTAACGCATACATTCATTATTAGCTAAATGAACAATATCATTAAAAATTCCCGAAAAAGGTCGATTTTTTATTTTAATTTACTGTTTTTTAAAATAATAATCCAATATACAGGGTGATATACCTTCGAGAGATGACGTCATCAGCGGTGGTTTTATTAAATGAACACCCTCTTTTTTTTATTTATGAGTTAACTTGTTGAGTCCAAATTGGTAGAGGGTGGGCAACAATACAAAAGGTGTTTTCAAAATTTTATTAGAAAGTTATGCGATACTGTATTTCACAAAAAACGAAATGAAGAATAAACGTATTAAGAATTATTATATGAAATTACGTAGTTATGCAGCTACTGGATACACTACCAAAGATGCATCAAAATGTTGCGGTGCGCCTTCTGCGGTCTAAATTATTGGCTATTTGAATATCAGGAAAAAGCTGGGTCAAATCAGGAATTAATGTATTTGTAAGAAATCCAGATGCCGACAAAATTACGTCTCGTATTGTTGATTATTTTCATTAACTGTAGGTCTAATTTGGTTTGGTGCATCCCTCACGTGTCCTGATTCTCTGTATTTTCGCTCTATTCTGCTTACAGTAGATTGTGAAATAAGTTCACTATCTGGGTGCATTTCATGGAATAATCTGCATACCTCTTGTTGAGTCCGCACCATATCGCCAACACCAATCATAATTAAAATTTCAATCCTTTCCCTTTCAGATGAAGGCATTTTCAAAAAACAGTTTTAATATGATACATTTTGAAGCGTCAACAATACAGAATTAAACAAATGGCAAAAAATATTCTCAAACAATGAAAATATACGGTATAGTCGAGAGGCAAGGATCATCACTAAGATAAAAACTTTTTAACAAAAAATTAAACCGACGAAAAACGGAACTAAAAAGCAAAAAATAAAATAAACCTCCTTAGTCCTAATAACTAAGCATCTAAACTAATGTGAGTATCTAATTTTGAGTCGGCGCCAAACAAACAAGCTAGGTAAAGCGTAAAATGATGGCATCGAGATGCACGGTGGCATTCTGATAATTTTTTCGAAGTAATTTAATGATCTTCGTTGATTATTCGTTTGGCGCCGACTCGAAATTAGTTACTTACATTAGTTTAGGAGCTTAGTTATCAAGACTAAGGAAGTTTATTTTATTTTTCGATTTTCAGTTCCGTTTTCGTCGGTTTAATTTTTGTTAAAAGTTTTTATTTTCAATTTTTGTGAAATATACTAATTACTACCTACTTAACTTTTGAATAATTCCAAAATACTTACTTATACCCACCTCACTTCAACTAATAACAGTTAAATAATACGATTATCTACTTCAACTATTTATTGTTATATATTATAAATTATTTTTGATAGTTCTGGTAAGTTCATTTCATCACTTTGTATATAATTCCATCCTTCCATAGAATGTTATTATTGTGACGGATGTAGGAGAACAAAAATAATGACAATAGCGATCTGTCAATGTCAACTACATATGTGTGCCAATGTTCACAAGTGAAAAATCAATCATCCCCTATTTTTCTACCCATAGGGGTGGATTAATTCCTTCCGAACCCAAATATGATCAACTATGAGGTATATTCTAGGTAATAAAAAAAATCATCCAAATCGGAAAACCCAGTACAAAGTTATGCCTGATGGAATCGATTAACGGATCAAAATTCAGAGGGTGAACGATAAATATTTTCCATTTTGCTACCCTTAGGAGTGGATTTTTTTCGAATTCAAATGGGACTAACTTTGGAGTATACCCTGTCCAATGAAAAGAGAATAATCGGAATCGGACTCCTCTGTAAAAAGTTATGCGTGGTCATACATAAAAAAAATATACGCGTCGACTAGAGAACCTCCTCCTTTTTGGTTTCGTCGGTTGAAAATGGATATATACAATGACAATGGCACCCACATCAAATGTGACCTTATAACTTACTCATTTTTCAAATATTGATGTAATAGTGCAATGAAAAATCTTGATAGAAATACCTATTCAATTATAAGGATATGTAAAACATGTCTCATATATCTTCATATAATAGATGGGTGGAAGAGTGAACATTTTTTACACAGGTATATAACATTTATATTCACAATTCTCTGCACCTTTGATGCATCATCTATTTAAAAAAAACGTTTTATTATGATATACCCTATTTTCCATTACAAGCAATGCCACTGGAATTGTTCCGCTACTGCGAGGAGGACATAAACAACAATGGCGGCCACCACGCATGAGACATTTCGCGCAGCTTGAAACGCATTCTAGTCAGTATATTATAATTACATTTCTATGCAACACACACACATACATGTAAACATATATCTATTAAGTTACCAATATACCAAGACAGCAAATATGAATCCAAAACAAATGAAGCATGACCATCGCTCGGACTCTTTCTAATCGGCAACGTTGAATTGATGCGCATGCGCGAAAATGGAAGCGTGACCTATATTGGTTGATGTTCGGTTGCCATAACTACGCTCTGCCAATATGACAAGGTAAGACATATACAGTATCGGAAACATTTTATCTGGGGTATAGACAGAAATCTACACGAGCAACAAGGAACGCAATGATATGATAATACCACATAAACAAAAGAGACGCACTGCTGTGCGCCCCTCCTGTTACCCCACCCGACGCATTAACTGACCACGTGGCAACGCGACACAGCGTACAGCTTGCCGAGCCGTGGTTGCGAAAACACAAGATCGTGACAATTATTACCTTTTGAAACATGCCGCCTAATTACACAACCGCAGAGAAAGTACAATAGATTCGGCTATTGTTTGGCCCAAAATGGTGGTTTGTTCGAACATTTAATAAAATAATTCCGTACACAAAATATTTAATTTGGTTTATCTTTTCTTGTAATATTTTTTTTCTCTCCATTCAAGAAATAATTGTTTTTCTGTTAGAAATAAATTTTTTGTTTTTATTGTCTTATACAAATATCGTTTGCTTTTGTTTATGTTTGAGAATTTTCTTTTGTTTTCGCGGCCACCACGTCACGAAAGATATTTTGATCTACCTGTCGTCCGACAGATTAAATTGAGTCAATGATTCAGTTTAATTTGTTCAAATTATCTGAAGTGAAATTATCGTCAATAATTCTTCTTCATTGCACATTCTCCCGACTGCTGCTGGTATGATACTGACGTCCTGAGCTGACCGCCGGGACCGCCCTGATTCTCCTATCTCTGTGTCGTGACGTAAATATCCCTTCCTCGAGCGAGTCGAGGAGAAATTATAATGTTCTCTCAACATAAAGCAAGCTATTCTTTACGCTCTCATGAAACCACCGTACCCAAGATAAATACTTTCCGATACCACAGTTTATAGCTAAAGAAGCAGTTAGCTCACTTGGCGTCGGCACTTTGATCTTTATGTTCCCGTTTGTACACTGCGCAACTCTGATTTTTATCCCTCGCGCATACCGCGTGTTACTGTGTTATTAATACTGACATTTTCCGGATACTTCGAAGTACAGTCTTCTGCGCATCCTGAATTCTTTCCCTGGAGTGGATGTTACCTTGGAAAATGCATTTGGGCCAAGTGAGCTAACTGCTTCTTCAGCTATAAACTGTGCCGATACTGTATAACCCGACTTCACTTGCATTGCATTGCTCTTATAGCCAGTTATCAATAATAGTAGTTGATAAATATATGCGCATGTAAATTGTAAATACGGAATTTGCTGAATCAATTTAGAGATCACTCTGCAAGTTTGTTTTTTCATAAATATCTGGCATAAATTCACAAAACCAGTTTTTCTAATAAACAAAATATCTATCAGATGTAGTTTAATGTCCAGCGTGACTTCAACCGGGAAAGTATTTGTATTTAAATATTCACAAAAATAACTTTTTTTTTATCGTGGATTTTTTAATTCACAGAAAAAGCTTTCTAGGCAATAGGGAACACGCATGGTTTTATTTGATTTTTTCTTTGCATCAGTTCGGTCCTCAAAAACTACATTTTGTGAAAATAATTTCTCAAATCGCAAAATTGTGTCAACATTTTCAAATGCCCATAAGGAATTTTTATTTTCCAGTTTATTCGTGATTGTGTTATGAAAATAAAACGATTGATTTGTTGAAAATATGAACAGAATGTTCATAAAATCAGATGTGGAATCATCTGCGACTAAAAGATAAACTTTAGTCACTATCTTCCATCTTCAAGATAACCTCTTGTGGGGTATTCACGTTGAAAAGGGAAAACATTCTCAAGTGAATATTGATAGAAATATTTTTCTGTGAATTGAAAAATCCACGATAAAAATGAAGTTATTGTTTGTGAATGTCTAACAGAAAACAACTACTTCCCCGGCTAAAGCCACGCTGGACGTTGAACTACATCTGATAGATATTCTGAAAAGACCCTAACTCAAAAGAAAAAATCTGAATTTGAAAATTTGCATTTTCATTCAGATAGTTATTTGATTTTCTATTCCAGGTTTTAATGTCAGAAAACACTAATTTCAAAGTGTCTCTCCAAAAGAAATGATTCTAACTTTTTCCATCTTTGCAAAGTGAGATTGCTTCTTGAACATGTGTTTCCCATTTCTTCCGGTCTTCCTGATGATCGTGGAAGCGGGAAATAGATTTTCGTCGACAAAAATGTATTGAAGACCTAGTGAATGCGATGTCTCTCTTGCGTCAATGTTACGAATGATTTCTGGTGAGTACTCTTTTTTGGAAAACATTCTTCTTTGCCTCATTCATCTTCATGAGTTCTTAATTAAGACTGGAACAGAAAATCAAATAACTATCTGAATGAAAATGCAAATTTTCAATTTCAGATTTTTTCTTTTGAGTTAGGGTCTTTTTAGAATATCTATCAGATGTAGTTCAATGTCCAGCGTGGCTTCAGCCGGGAAAGTAGTTGTTTTCTGTTAGACATTCGCAAACAATAACTTCATTTTTATCGTGGATTTTTCAATTCACAGAAAAATATTTCTATCAATATTCAATTGAGAATGTTTCCCTTTTCAACGAAAATAAAACGCTTTAAAACACGTTTTAAAGTGTTCCTGGAAACTGGAATATAAACATCACATAACATTTCAATTCATCTCCGATAAGGGGTCGTATCAGGATGATTAATTCTCCTATTGATCAATGATCACCATCTCGATGTTTTAGAATACAGATAATAGGTGACGCTGTCTTTTTGAAAGGAGCTAAGGCATGTGATTTTGCTGGTTCCGCTATTCCAATGAAGGTGTCACTTTAACGAACTCGGTCGGTAATTGTCATAAGATTCCCCTCGCTCCGTCCTTTTCCACAGCAAATTGTCATTGCAATTTGCAATCACACACGATCTTGTAGTTTTTCGTGGAATTTTCCATATTTCATAGGCATGATATACAATAAGTGTTGCGAAAAAGTGATTAAATCAATTGTTTGACAAAGGACGGCCGTGTTTTTCACACAACTGTTTTTCCAAAAACTCAAGATTCCACCTAAAACCTTTACACAACCCAGAGGGTGGCTACCGAAGGTAAGGATTCCATGTTTGATACTTGAATATATATGAAATTATCATATCTTGCCATGCCCCATTTCATACGAATAACAGGCATTTCCCAGTTTTGTCAGAGAGATGAAAATATTTCGTTTGTCCTGACGTGTTGCATTTCCGGACAACATAAACGTTTTTTCTACCATACGTTCTCAATATAATTTCAATGATTTATATTTCGGAAATATTAAATTGCTTATTCCAGTGGTTGCGATTGAATTGTAATGAATCCACTCGTGAATCCGTAGATAGAATACTGGTTTTATCCAGATTTCACAGAACTAGGCATCATTTGCATATAGGGTGTTGCAAAAAAGTTGTGAGGTAGGGGTGGATGAATAAACAACTTGTTCAAAAACCTTTGTGAGAATGTGTGAATAGAAATGGAGTTTCCGTCGCGTTTGAATCCGATAATTATTTTGCACCTTTGACAATAATTTTTATGTGCCTTTCACTAGTTGAAAATTGACCTTTTTCTCTGAGAGATAATCTTTGCCCCAATGAAATTTTTAGCCCATATCAATCATTAATCAAGGTCAAGAGTCATCTGATCCACATTTAATCATTTAAATTATAATTTGTTGTAACAAATTTTCAAAGATATATTTTCAAAATGTGATGCAATGAAAGAAATAGTTGCATAATAGGTAGATAATTTATATGGAGACAAAAGATGAGGAGTACCTATCAGATATATCGACTTTTTCTTTGAAATCCTGAAAATTGAAGTTTATGTCTCAACTTATCTTTGCTTATGAAATTGACATTCCCTTGTTAAATATTGGGTAAGAGCATGTTTTTGCCCTGCGGTCTAATACCGTTTCAGAGTTAGAGCCCCTTTTTTTCTAGAAGACGTGATTTTCAAGCACCGTTTTCTTGCGCAAAAATCACTCAAAATGTCTCCTTTCAAACATAAACTACGAACACTAAATCACCCATTTTTGGCACAAAATAAGTCGGTTCTAGCGAAAAAATCTTCCTTCAACACACACATCCTAACATCTGACTCTGATTGAGGTTAGGTTGGTTACTTGTTGATGATGCGAGGACAGGTTAGGATGTATATGTTGAAAGGGGATTTTTTTCGATAGAGCCGGCTATATTTTGTGCCACATTGTGCCGAAACTGAGCGATTTAGTGTTCGTAGTTTATGCCGGTTAAAAGAAGGAGGCATTTCGAGAAATTTTTGCGCGAGATTACGGTGCTTGAAAATAACGTGTTCTAGAAAAAACAAAGGCTCTAACTCGGAAGCGGTATGAGACTGCCAGTCAAACAGCTAGATTCTGGCTCTTACTCAATATTTAGCATTACCTTTAAAGTCTTCAACTGAAAGACTAAAGTTTGGGAAGCTTGAACTAATGACCGTTGGCAGTAAAATGGTAGTGGTTAAAAGTCCACACATAGAGCTTATTGGTTGTTGAATGGCGAAAATTTTGGAACTAAATTAGTCATTAATTTGTCTGCAACCATTTTGAAGAAAGGATTGATATCTATAACGTACAAAATGGGATGAAAATTTTATAAACAAACTCAAAGATTACATAAAATAACATACCTAACAATAAAATCAGAAAAGCCTGGATACCACAAGAAATAGTTACATTAACGAATAAAAAAAATTTAATATATAGACAACTACAGGAAAATCCTGATAACATCACAGTGAAAGGAAGATATAAAACACTTAAAAACAAATTAAGACATTAAATTCAAATCTACAAATGGGAACCCAAATAAAATTATAGAAAGGAGCCCAAACATGTCAAGTGGTCTATGGAATGCAGATAATAAAATTCACAAAAAATTTATCTCCGTTACTAATAATCGGATCATTTTCTTTGCATTTTGAAAGTATCGAGCTCGCTTTACTAGTTTTCAAGTTACAAGTCAAAAACGGAAAAAAATTGTTTTAAATGTTTATAACAAATTTAGCAATGACGGTTGAGAGTAGGAAACAACAGGATATAACTACGGACCGTCTTTTGTATGATGGCACAGTCGGTTTCCTGGTAGTATTTTTTTTTGTCACGAAAAAAATCTCTTGATTTGGTCTATTTACATATACAGCACATGTTTGATCCTTTAAGAAAAATTGAGTATTGCAATTTATGGAACCTTTAACCATTACCAAATAAAATCTATTGCTTCCAGGTCGAAAGTTCCTGAGAAGCTAATAAAAAATGCCTAGAAATCAAGTTGTTCCGGATAGATTTCCCCAAAAGAAAAATAATTTTACAAGAAAACCAAAAAAGTTTGATCACAACAAAATCCGCCCTGAAACTAGTTTTGAAGTGAAAAATAGTGAAGTTTTCTTCAAACCCAGCGTGAGTGGTGGTTCCAACAATTTTTTCGTCAAGCCCAGTGAAAAATCCAGTAGAAAATCGAAGAGACGTGATGGAGACCAAAGCAGTGAAAGAAACAACCCAAAATCAATAGAAGATGGAAGCCGAAATGAACAGAGTACACTTAAGAAACCATTTGACAAGAAGAAATACAGGCTCAAAAAATACAGCAATAAATACAAACTGGAGCAGTGGGGTGAGAGGAGAAAACATGCTGTTGTTCAAGAGTATTATAGACAAATTAAAGACGATCAACCCCATATGGACGTATCGAAAATCTACAATGACCCCAGAAATCAAGATTCTGATGACGAAGACACAATAAATGAAGAAAATGAAAACAACCTAAATGCCAATATTACACAAGAAGAAATCACCCCACAACTAGATGCCACCCCGAATGAAAGACCTCTCAAGAAACCAAAGCCCTTTCAAAGGGCTCAGCAGGAGTTCCAAAGATTGAAAGAAGAAAAACAAAAGAAAAGAGAGGAGTTCCTTAATAAAAAGGCTGAAAAAGAAGAGGCACTGAAGAAATACCGCAAAGAAAAAGCTGCCAAGTTCAAGAAACTCTCGAGGAGGACCAAAAAAGGACAGCCCATCATGAAGGACAGGATGGAAATGCTATTGGAAAAAATTCAAAACAGTATGAAATAAGTACCAAACTTTAATATCGTAATATCAGCTATTATATTTGTGTAAAGGAGTCATTATCCTGTCAAATGTTGTTTTCTTAAATGCTATAGAAGTCAAATTATTCATGGTGTTTCTATATAAAAACGTGAACATGGTGATTTTACTAATTTCGATCTTCTGATATTTCCAGGGAAAATTCCTTGGGAAGAGAAAAAAACAGTTATAATTTGTTTAAATTCTTTGTACCTAATTGGAATGATTTCATCAAGTTCAAAAGTTAAATTTTGACTAATGTATACATTTGATAGCAAATTACTGTTGAATATTTTGTTTTCATAATAAAACTGCTATTTTTTATGTCTAATAATAATATTTTTTAACCTTGAAAATATCCAAATTTCCCAATTTCCCTATCAGCCTTGAATTTGATAATCATTCTTTTGCGAATTAGATTGAAACATTTTTTCTCCATCAATGTAGAAATGTGAAATCAGCGTAAATTTCAATGCTATCTCCATTTTCATGTTAACATCTTTTTTCAAGTTATTGCAATTATTCAGACTTATTCCATACACGAGGTTGTTTATGCTTGCAACAAATGCTTTGCTAAATAAACAAACAACTCTTTGTAGAGCTTGCAAAAGAAGTAGCACATTGGTGAACCTAATTTTTTTTTTGTCTTATCACTTTTAAATGAATAACAATGTACCATGAGCTGTTCCTGGATTGTTGGCCATTGGTGTGCTCAATCGGAAGAATGATCACAAACTATTGCAAACAAATTGATCTCTATAATATTCTATTCTAGAAAGGCTGGTGAAATCTGTTTGTCAAAGGAAGTTGAACTGTTGTCAACTAGCATCTAATCAACATCAAATAACAAATTGAAATGAAAGAAGTATACAGGTCAAATAAAAATTATGAATTCGTTAAATAAGCATCCAAAGTAATTTACATCGTGTTTCTATTAGCTCTATTAAATGACATATAGTTTTCAATATTGGTTAAAAATGAAAGTTTGAGATTATTTTTCGAAATTAAGCGACCAGTTTGGCCTATCTTTGAACTTGGTCGAGGTATTGACAAAGTATGGTTTGTGCCAAATTTCTTTCCATTCGCTCCAAAAAAATTATACTAATGAAAACTGTCCATAAATATTAGTATTGATATTTTAGTTCATTATTTCAATTAGGTAAAAACTCGGTGCTACGTTTTTACAGTTTTTCCATCGATTGGCATTGACTCTTCAGTTCTTTTTAATTTAATAATTGACAATGGTTGATTCATCCTTGTAATCGAAGCACTCAAAATAAGATTGATGGATGAGAAAATAAATGTTTCAATTTATGGTTGTGTTTAACAATATTGCTTATCGCACAAAGTTCGAATACCAAAGCGACAAGCTTTTGGATCTGTAACTCACGGAATAACCTATTATTTTTCACTTTAAAAAACCCCGACATACCAATTTTGAATAAAAACGGTCCATAATAAAAAAACTCGTCGACCTTCTTGGAGCCGCCATCATAAATTTATTAATTTTGACAATAAATTCATAATCTCCGACCCCAAAAACCCTCCCATACCAATTTTGAATAGAATCGGACCATAATTACAAAACTCGTCCGCCATCTTGAATTTATGAATGTTTACAAAAAATTTACAAAACTCGTCCGCCATCTTGAATTTGTGAATTTTCACAAAAAATTCACAAAACTCGTCGGCCATCTTGAATTTGTGAATTTCTAAAACAAATTTTTAATCTCCGACCCCGAAAACCCCCCACATACCAATTTTGAATAGAATCGGACCATAATCGCAGAGATCGTCGGCCATCTTGGAGCCGCCATTTTGATTTTATGAATTTTGACAAAAAATTCATAATCTTCGACCCCGAAAACCCTCACATACTAATTTTGAATGGAATCGGACCATTTTGTTTGTTTTTTTTTTCTCTATGAAAAATTACATAATGCATTGTCACGGGAACTATGAACACCTGCCAAATTTCACGCAAATCGGTCAACTAGAAGGGGGTCAAATTTAACTTGTAAGATTTGATTACACATCCGGACAGATGAAACTAAATAAAAGCTTGTAATGACTAGGTTTATGGAAAAGTTCAAGTGATAAAACACTGATATGCTCCACGTTTTTCGAAAATGGGGTTTTGGGTCCTATGCAGTATTGCATGAAAACCCGTCATTTCTGCAATTTCTCAACTATTTCGGTTCCACTAATAAATTAACGAAATCTTGATTATTATGAATCTGACAGTAAACAACTTTTTATTATACTTCCTTGAAAACACCTTTTTTTTGTCTGTCTTTGCAATAAAGTAAGATGGGCTTTTTCATGCGAACGCACGGAAAAAGTTTTCTCGATCTCCGATCATTTCCATAGCAACAATTTATGTATTGTTAGTTAGTCAATTTTCGATAGTTTTACCCGAAGCAAAAAGTAGGGTTATGATTTTGACCGGTATGTATGTATGTTCATCTGTTCCCTTATAACTTCTAAACTACTTATCATAATTTGACAAATGAGGTATCCTTGGAAGCATATTGATCGTCCGCTAGTTAAATTGAATATGGCGCCCTCTAGAGGACATAAAGTCATGAACTGAAAAAAAATGTGTTGGGTATCAAATGAAAGGGCTTAATTAGCACATTTCAAAATAAATATATATATATATATATATACAGTATGACCCATTTAAATGGAACCACCCCTGTAAAATACGCATTTTTCAGGCATTCTAAAAAAAAAAATTTGTGAATATTAAGCATCAAAAACTGTATTTGACACATATTTTATAACTTTAGTTTCATTTCCAAGGCCCTCTATGGTTTTTTTTCTTCGTCAAAAACGGCAAAAATTTATTAGGCAATTTTTGTTTTGAAATTTGACTTCACCAATGGATCCGTAGCCGTTATAAATGAAAACTATCAAAATTTCATGGAAAAATTCTTGTTAACAACGAAGTTATAACAACTTTAATTTTGGAAACAAAGTATTTGAATATAATTTTTATTTAGATTATAGACACATTAAAAATCTGGCAACACTGCCGATACGAAGTAGAACACCAGTGAACTTGTACAGCGAAAATTTGAAGTCAATAGCTCTTTCCGTTCTACAGTTATAACTCCTGAAAGTATGGTAATGTGAGCGATTTGTGGTGGAAGCGATTTTGTAATAAAAATCTGAATACGCCACTGGATTTGTGAATCATACTTCCTTAAAATCATTTATTCAAGTTTAGGTTATAAGTGTATTCGAATATAACAGAAAATTAAAAATTCATTTTCAAGTTATGCAGTCTTCGATAGCCGATAAAAACGAAATGAACCGAATCAAGTTTTAAAGTATCAAAATTATTTATTCAATGATAAAACAGAAAGCAGGACAAAAAATGTTCCTTTCAAATTCTGCAAAACTCAACTGAAACAAGCTCTTAGAGAAGGCATCAATAATTTGAGGAAAGCTGAACTAATACATTAGGCATAGGTATTGTACTAAATCAATAGTAGGCTGTGATTTAGTACACCACAAATCGCTCACATTACCATACTTTCAGGAGTTATAACTGTAGAACGGAATGAGCTGTTGACTTCGCATTTTTGCTGTACAAATTCACTGGTGTTCTACTTTGTATCGGCAGTGTTGCCAGATTTTAAATATGTCTATAATCTACATAAAAATTATAATCAAATACTTTGTTTCCAACATTAAAGTTGTTGTAACTTCGTTGTTAACCAATATTTTTTTATGAAATTTTTATGGTTTTTATTTATAACGACTACGAATCCAGTGGTGTAGTCAAATTTGAAAAAAAAATTGCCTAATAAACTTTTGCCGTTTTTGACAAAGAAAAAAAACCATAGAGTGCCTTGGAAATTGAACTAAAGTTATGAAAAATTTGTGTCAAGATACAGTTTTTGATGCTTGATATCAAAGAAAAATATTTTCGCGATTGCCTGAAAAAAACTATATTATATATATGTATATATATATGTGTAGTATATATATATATATTTATGTATATATATATATATATATTGTATGTATATATATATATGTGTATATATATATATATATATATATATATATATATATGTGTATGTATATATATGTGTATGTATATATATATATATATATATATTTATATATATATATATATATATATATATATATATATAAAGTGCTTCATTTTTGGACAACATTTTTTTTCTTCAAGTCCCGCCCGAAAATCTTGTAATTTATAGAAAAACAAAATTTTTGAGCATATTGTGAACCCTTAATTCGAATTTTAACCCACTGCTAGAGAATTTTGAATTTTATCCATTAAAATAATATTAAAAAATGTTTTTTTATACGTTTTTCCTTCCGCTCACCCAGAAATTTTTTTTTTTGGGAATTTTGACTGATGGATTCTTGTTATAGGTATAATTTCCTACAAAAAAGCCCATTGCGTCGATTTTGTAACTCCAACGGGTTCGACAAAAAATGTCATTTAAACTGAATTTTCATAAAAATAGCAGTAAATCGCGTTTATTTGCTAAACTATTGAAGATAGAAAGAAAATGTAAATGACAAATTTGTAGGGGGGTTAGATGACAAGCATAAACAATACGTATTACTGAAAAAGTTGATAGAAAAAATTATAATGAGTGAGTTGTACATAAATATAAAGTCTAACATGAATAATATATCTGTGGAAATCGTATAATTTTTTTTTAATGTTTTGAACTCCAAAAAGTAGTTGTGAAATTACTGATTTAAAACATTTTTGCTGCCATACAATTTCAAAAAATTAAATGACAAACAAATTTTTCATTCAATTTTTTTAACTTGGATTTCATAAATTAGTTTTTATTGAAAAAAAAATTTTTGTAGGGGGGTTAATGCCCTAAAATTTTGCTGTGAGATATTTTTTCGTAGCTCTCATAGTTTAGCTGTTAAAGCCACTTAAAACTTAAAATCAACGAAAAAATCTATTTTTTCAATAAAAACTAATTTATGAAATCCAAGTTGAAAAATTGAATGAAAAATTTGTTTGTCATTGTATTTTTTGAAATTTTATGGCAGCAAAAATGTTTTAAATCAGTAATTTCACAACGATTACTGCTTTTTGGAATTCAAAACATTTAAAAAAAAATGTATACGATTTTCACAGATGGATTATTCATGTTAGACTTTATATTTATGTACAACTCACTCATTATCATTTTTTCTATCAACTTTTTCAGTAATACGTATTGTTTATGCTTGTGATCTAACCCCCCTACAAATTTGTCATTTACATTTTCTTTCTATCTTCAATAGTTTAGCAAATTAACGCGATTTACTGCTATTTTTATGAAAATTCAGCTTGAATGACATTTTTCGTCGAACCCGTTGGAGTTACAAACTCGACGCAATGGGCTTTTTTGTAGGAAATTATACCTATAACAAGAATCCATGAGTCAAAATTCCCAAAAAAAATTTTTTCTGGGTGAGCGGAAGGAAAAACGTATAAAAAATAATTTTTTAATGTTATTTTAATGGATAAAATTCTCTAGCAGTGGGTTAAAATTCGAATTAAGGGTTCGCAATATGCTCAAAAATTTTGTTTTTCTTTAAATTACAAGATTTTCAGGCAATACTTGAAGAAAAAAAAATTGCCCAAAAATGAAGCACCCTAATATATATATATATATATATATATATATATATATATATATATTATATATATATATATATATATTATATATATATATATATATATATATTATTCTAATATATATATATATATATATTCTAATATTAAGCATCAAAAACTGTATCTTGACACAAATTTTCATAACTTTAGTTTCATTTCCAAGGCACTCTATGGTTTTTTTTCTTCGTCAAAAACGGCAAAAGTTTATTAGGCAATTTTTTTTTTCAAATTCAACTACACCACTGGATTCGTAGTCGTTATAAATGGAAACCATCAAAATTTCATAAAAAAATATTGGTTAACAACGAAGTTACAACAACTTTAATTTTGGAAACAAAGTATTTGATTATAATTTTTATTTAGATTGCAGACATATTTGAAATCTGGCAACACTGCCGTTACAAAGTAGAGCACAAGTGAATTTAGTACAATACCTATGCCCAATGCATTAGTTCAGCTTTCCTCAAATTATTGATACCTTCTCTAAAAGCTTGTTTCAGTTGAGTTTTGCAGAATAAAAAAGGAACATTTTTTTGTTCTGCTTTCTGTTTTATTATTGAATAAATAATTTTGATACTTTAAAACTTGTTTCGGTTCATTTCGTTTTTATCGGCTATTGAAAACTGCATAACTTGAAAATGAATATTTAATTTTCTGTTATTTTCGAATAGACTTATAACCTAAACTTAAATAAATGATTTTAACGGAATATAATTCACAAATCCAGTGGCGTAATTAGATTTTTATTACAAAATCGCTTCCCCCAGAAATCGCTCACATTACCATACTTTCAGGAGTTATAACTGTAGAACGGAATGAGCTATTGACTTCGGATTTTCGCTGTACAAATTCACCGGTGTTCTACTTTGTATCGGCAGTGTTGCCAGATTTTAAATATGTCTATAATCTAAATGAAAATTAATATCAAATACTTTGTTTCCAAAATTGAAGTTGTTGTAACTTCATTGTTAACCAATATTTTTTTATGAAATTTTCATGGTTTTCATTTATAACGACTACGAATCCAGTGGTGTAGTCAAATTTCAAAAAAAAAATGCCCAATAAACTTTTGCCGTTTTCAACGAAGAAAAAAAACCTAGAGTGCCTTGGAAATAGAACTAAAGTTATGAAAATTTGTGTCAAGATACAGTTTTTGATGCTTAATTTTCAAAAAAAAATATTTTTGAGAATGACTGAAAAATGAGTATTTTACAGGGGTGGTTCCATTTTAAATGGGTCACACTATATATATATATATATATATAACCCCAATTTCAATAACGTAAAAGTACTAACATACGAAAAAAACAAAGATAAAAGAACTTTCAAAGAAATGATACATATAAAACAAAACAAACAAGCCATGAACAACCGCACAGACATAAACAATTTGAGCCAAATATACCACACTCTAATTCAAAAACAAATAATCCAACTAATGTTGGTTACAAAACACAAGCATGGTAAAACCAAGGTACGTAACCCAAAAGGTAATTAAAGTTATTCTAGACACAACCTAACCTTCCACATATGATGTTATCCATACTAATAACTTATTTTCAGATCAAATGTTTTTAATAAATTTTACTGAAGATGCCCCCGAACGAGGGCGAAACGTTTAAATAAATGTAATTTTCTTCTCATTTTAATACAAACGAATCTGAAACCCAAGAAAACTTCAAAATATATATATATACATACATATATATATATATATATATATATATATATATATATATATATATATATATATATATATGTTAGCCCTACGAAGCATCAATCCTGTGGCGACAAAAATTACGGAATGTACTACAATTTCTGGTCAATTATATTTGAATTATGTACAAGTCGATTCACTAAATTTTAGATTGTTTGGTAGCATTTAAAGAATTTTTAAATTTATCTACAACTCCAAATTTACTCCTTGTGCATAATGCGAGATTCGATGAGATTACTAAGAGATGAGATTACTAATATTAATTTAATAGAAGATTTTACCATGATAGCAGGATTTGTGGATAGCTTAATTATTTTTAGAAAAACGTTCCCAGATTGAAAAGGGCCAGAAATGTTCGAGCTATCAAAATTAGCCAAAGATTCAATACCAAACGAAATATCAGATAATTTCCACGAAGCGATGTATGATGTACACATTTTGCAAAAATTAGTTCGCTTCATTGGTAAAGAGTCAGAATTATCATCATACATGAAATCATATAAAGAATTTATTTCAGAGCGAACTGAAAACGAAAGAATATTTTGTAATTTACTTAATTTAAGTGCTTTGAAAAATGTTATATCACGGGAATTATTGAAAAAAATTGCGCAACAAAATATAACATACGATTTTCTGAAACAAAAGTATTACGATGAAGGAGAAGAAGCTGTGATTAATCACCTAACTGAAAAATTGGAGAATAGAAAACATAGAGATACTAAAAATAGGAAAGCATTTACTAATATCATTAATGATTTAAAAATAAATGTTTAGTCAATCAAGTGATTATTTAGTTTTTGTAGATTTGTACGTTATATTTTATTAGCCTGTTGGAAATCTGAATCATTTTTGTTTATGTTTAAAAATATTCGAATTATGTTATACGTACATGTGTTGTACAAATGTATAAATAAAATAGAGTTTATGCACTGTTGTTTGCCGTTACTCGCTAAAACTACATTTGATTCTATATCTATTCCTTGTAATATGTTTAAAATGCATCAGTATATATTAACGCAATTATCCACAATTATTATTCATAAATATGTGCATTCCAAAACACTGTTCAATTCAAACTCCCAAGACCCTCGCGCTCTCGCTTATTTGAATCACGAGCGCTCGCTTGAGGCGTTGCCACGATTCTTAGCCTTCCCTCTCTTGCACTTCTCATACGCAATATTTGAAAAACTTCTTATGGCATTAACTAAATAACTGTATGGCTACGCGTGTTTAATTTTTTCTATAAAATTTGTTACTTACCTTTAAAAAATATACTAGTTTAGATCTGAATGGAGGGTTTTTAGTTATGCCTTAAAATGTAGTGTCCGCGGTAGCTCACTATAGGGATTACGTGTTAAATGTTACAACTTTGAAGCCTTATATCTCGCTTTCGGGGTGGTAAATGATTCCAAAAATTTAATATGATACAGGTAATAATGTTAACTAAAAGTAGTATGAATATAAACGAAATCTGATTGGAAGTGGATTTCACGACAACTACCTTAACAAAGACAAGAATTCACAATACTTACTAAATGACCAGATGAATTTGAATAATTCGCCCCTTTTGAATCTGTTTACTAGGAATTGAATAATCTTTCGTCCAATAATCCTTTAACTACCTAATACCCAACCGACTACCTGCTTCTAATATTTAAATTAACCCCCAGTAACGATTTAGTTTCCACTTGACAAAGCTAAGCGAAACAAGTGTCATGGGTTTTGTAAACCAATTTTGTGAAAATCATGGTGAAGTGTTTTTAGTTTACTTTTATTTCGTGTAAGTTGTTTATTCAATAGACGATAAATATTGAATAGTTTGTACATAACAATTTCAGATGAGAATATTTTCTTGTTTCATACTTTTTAGAGCGTGATTTTTCAGTAGTCGGGTTACATTTTTTATGTTGCCTATAATTGTTATGAAAATAAAAATATTCCAGGTTTATTTTGTGTCATATTTTATTTTTATGATATCGCTTTCAAAGAAGAATAATAAAAAATATCGTTCAGTACACGTCGAGAAATGTGTCACGCGCCAACGGAAAAATCCTTATTTCCGGACTGTTAATGAAATATACTATTAATTCATTAGATATGCTCAGCTTACTAGAAAAATCAAAATTTCAGGCAGTTAATATGCAAACTTAAAAGTAATATTATGGAATATCTCCGAAGTTATGGGTTTTGGGTATAGGGAAGTGAATTAGAACTAGGGCTCATTTTCATAATAAAATTAAACCATGCGACGAAAAAATGGGGTTTCCATTTGAAAAAATTGAGATGTTCAATGTTTCTCATTCACTTTCTGGACCCACTTTTTTGAACACCCTGTAAATTATTCAGTATGGTGAGTGATCCGTTCAACCTTCAATATTCATGATTCAGTCACTGCATATCACAAAAAATTGTAATTCGCATGAAAAATGGCGCAAGTTCATTTTTCACTTTTTTTTAGAAAAATTCGAAAAAGGTTCATTTTTGGGTATGGGGTATGATACATTAATTTGAATCAGAATCATGAGAGGAATCCAAAATTTTTATAAAATACAGGGTGTTCCATTGAAAATAACAAAGTTGACCAGAGAAACCAGAAGTGTCACAATAACGAGATTATTTTAGTTGAATTCTCAATGTTTCCTTCGCCGTCTTTACAAATTTTCAGAATCATGCTACTTTTAGTTCCCTATACAGGGTGTCCCAAACTCGATGGCCTATTAGACATTTGTGGAGAACGGGACACAGTATTATTTTGAAAATTTGGTTTCTTGGGTGAATAGTTCTGCTATATCGATCTAAAATATTTTCAGCGCTGCGGCGTTGCCGATTACATTGAAAAGTAGCAACAACTTTGATATTTTAAATGAGACATTCAAAAATGGTGAAAAGTATTTTTTTTAATGAAACACCCTGTATATTATCAAATATACTGAAAGACAATTAAAGTTCCTTTCAAATTATGTATCATGTTCCTATACCTAAATAGTCTGGTTTCCGAAATAAAAGCAAGTTTGTATAAAAATCGGATTATATGCCATATTTTGTAAAAAATGTCATGGAATACGTCATTTTGCAAATTCGACAATTAGTACATCAATAATAAAACGTTTGCGCGTTCATTACCAAAAATTTGATCAGAGAAGAATCAAAATGGAAGGCAATAACTATTCAAACGAAGTTCTGAAGAAATTGTTTATCTTCATGGTCAATGTGATCAAATTATAGCGAGAAGCACAGACCTCATAAAAGAAGTAGATACCACATGCAGTGATCCATTAGACTCCCATATCAGAGTTGGTCTCTCTTTAATTTTGACCCATCATTCATTATCATTTTTCAGTTCATTTCTCATTTTCTCGTCTGAATGCCACAAACATTTTCTACATTATCATTTATATTCATCATTCAATCTCCATTTTGCTTTTTGCTTCTCGTGAATGTGTGAGCCTGAACACGATACATTATGAATATCTAGCAGTTTAGTGCTTCTAAATAATAATCTCGCACATCAATGAAAAATGGAAAACCTGCCCTGAACTCTAAACGGCAATCAAGTTTTGGCACCGTGTTATGTCAAATCGTGAATACATCTCTTATCTCCGTTCATTCCTTTTATTAGAAAGGTATAGACAACTAAAAATCAGGGGTAGATACCATATTAAAGTGGAGTGTCATGTCAGCCATGACAAAGGGGCTATTTTGTAATCATTGGAATATGGGCCATGTTTTATCTACTTCATTTATCAGGTCTGTGGCGAGAATGAAGTGTATTGAAGTGAATGAATGATAAGACGACGAACTGATTGTGCAAAGAATTATTTATACATGGTTTAATTTGTTGAAAATATGAACAGCATGTTCATAAAATCAGATGTGGAATCATCTGCGACTGGAAGATAAACTTTAGTCACTATCTTCCATCGTCAAGATAACCTCTTGTGGGGTATTCAATTGAATATTGATAGAAAGATTTTTCTGTGAATTGAAAAATCCACGATAAAATGAAATTATTGTTTGTGAATGTCTAACAGCAAACAAGTACTTCCCCGGCTAAAGCCACGCTGGACATTGAACTACATCTGATAGATATTCTGAAAAGACCCTAACTCAAAGAAAAAATCTGAAATTGAAAATTTGCATTTTCATTCAGATAGTTATTTGATTTTCTATTCCAGTCTTAATTAAGAACTCATGAAGATGAATGAGGCAAAGAAGAATGTTTTCCAAAAAAGAGTACTCACCAGAAATCATTCGTAACATTGACGCAAGAGAGACATCGCATTCACTAGGTCTTCAATACATTTTTGTCGACGAAAATCTATTTCACGCTTCCACGATCATCAGGAAGACCGGAAGAAATGGGAAACACATTTTCAAGAAGCAGGTCGTCAAGCCGAGGCCTTCGCCATCACTCATGGTCTAGAACAACTGGTCGAGCTACCAACCCGCATCCCTGATATCAACAACCAGTCTGCCAATACACTAGATCTTTTCCTCACCACCAATCCTGACCCGTATAGAATAGAAGTTTGTGCCCCACTTGGAAACTCTGATCACACCCTCATCTCCACAACATGCTCTTTCCATTTACCCCGTCTTATGTGACATTACAATTCGGCCGACTGGGAAGGTCTTCCTATGTTTTTCTCAGCGTTTCCATGGAAGAGAGTTTGTTTCTCTTCAGTAGATCCAACACAATGTGCTGAGACAATTTCTGAAATCATCATGTTGGGGATGCAAACTTACATACCGAATACCGAAAGAAGAACATCATCCGATAAGACCTGGTTTAACAGAAACTGCTCTAGAGCTGTGGCTTCCAAACAGGCAGCATACCATCGATGGCTAAAAAATCCGGGCCCTGAGACCAGAGCAGCATATGTCGAGGCTAGAGGCATATGCAAAGAGACAATAGAATGCTCAAAGACGCCCACAATGCCAAAATAAGATCAAAACTTGTTGAATGTCCTAACGGATCCCGTTCATTTTGGTCTTTCGCCAAAGCTGTGGGAAGAAACTTCACTTCCAGCTCATTTCCTCCTCTAACCAAAGAAGATGAAACACTAGCAACGACTGCCCAGGAAAAAACCAATATCTTTGCGCACTTTGCTGGAAATTCCACTCTGGATTCATCGGGAAAACAACCCCCGAACATTACACCTATTGACAGTCACATGCCCGAGATCACCTTTCGCCAACGTACTATCAGAAAGATTTTGCTGGGTCTCAACACCAACAAAGCCTGTGGATCTGACGGAATCCCGCCGATTGTTCTCAAGAAATGTGCCCCCGAACTAACACCTGTTCTTTGCAAGTTGTTCAACCACTCTTACAATTTGGGGGTATTTCCATCCAATTGGAAAATTGCAAGAGTACAGCCAGTCCCTAAAAAAGGCAAAAAGGCCCTACCTAGCAACTACAGACCTATCGCACTGCTATCTATTATTTCAAAGGTCATGGAAAAAGCCATCAACATCGAGCTCATGAAATATCTGGAAGACTCAGGAATTGTCAACGATAGGCAATATGGCTTCCGCCATCAGAGATCAACTGGTGACCTGCTCGCTTACGTCTCACATATATGGCAGCTATCTATTGAAAAGTATGGAGAAACTTTAGCTGTGGCATTAGATATCTCCAAGGCGTTCGATCGAGTTTGGCACCAGGGATTCCTCGCCAAGCTTCCGTCTTATGGCTTGCCCCCTCAGCTGTGTTCTCTGCTTGCTAGTTTTCTCTCAAACAGGTCTCTCCATGTAGTGGTCGATGGAGTTTCATCTGACACTCTACTCATAAATGCTGGTGTTCCGCAAGGATCTATTCTCGCACCAACACTATTTCTACTTCACATCAACGACCTGTTGAAAGCAACTTCATGTCCAGTACACAGCTTTGCTGATGATAGTACCCTCCATACCGCTTTCTCTTCCAGGGCCCCTATATCAGCCCGTGAAACCAGAAATGAACGAGGAAGAAATGTTAATAATATAAATATGGACTTAGCAACAATTCTCGAATGGGGATCTAATAACTTGGTAGAATTAAATGCAAACAAAACACAAGCATGTCTTTTCTCTAGAAAAGCCGATCTCACTGTGCCTAACATAACTTTGTCAGGAGTAACCATACCACTGAAGTCATCCATATCGATGCTTGGTATTACAATCAGCAATAACCTTTCCTGGGAAAATCACGTGAGGTCCATTGCCAAAAGTGCATCCCAAAAACTTGGTTTTTTGTTTCGTGCCAAGAGCTATTTCACCCCCAGTCAGCTGCTTATGATCTATAAGGCACAGATCCGACCTGTCCTGGAATACTGTTCCCATATTTGGAGTGCGGCACCTAAACATATCCTGAGGCTACTGGATTCTGTCCAAAAAAGGGCAATTCGTCTCGTCGGTGATGCCTCGCTTACAAACTCGCTCACTTGTCTGGAACACCGTAGAAAAGTTGGCGATTTGTCTCTATTTTATAGATATTTTCATGGGCGATGCTCTTCTGAAATATCAACAATCGTTCCTGCTTTGGCAGTCTCTTCGAGATTAACCCGTCAAGTTCAGTCATCACACCCCTTCGTGGTCACTTTGGAGACCTGCAGAACATCACTTTCCAAAGACTCGTTCATCCAACGAACAGCGAGGCTTTGGAACTCATTGCTTAGGGAGGTGTTCCCCGAGGCATACAACCTCCAGAAATTTAAGAAGAACACCAACTCCTACCTTCTTTCCCTTGGTTCCCACGATGTTCTCTGAACATTACAGGATATCCCTTTTCGTGGGAACCAGAGCATAAAAAAAAAAAAAGCAATCTCACTTTGCAAAGATGGAAAACGTTAGAATCATTTCTTTTGGAGAGACACTTTGAAATTAGTGTTTTCTGACATTAAAACCTGTCATGGGGTATGATAGATTGATTTGTTGAAAATATGAACAGGATGTTCATAAAATCAGATGTGGAATCATCTGCGACTGGAAGATAAGATAGCTGGAAGCAGCCTATACTGTCGCAGGATTTATCGATTTCTCAACTTCATCGACAGATTTTATGATATCTACAATGAACTCTCTGATTTTGTTCAGGTCAGAAGGTTGTTAGAGAGGTAATAGTCCAGCAGAGATGGGCAGTGAATGACTTGGTAATAGTATGTATCGGAAAGTTTAATGGAACAATGTCATTGGGGACATTTTCCAATCCTCTCAATTTTCAAGTTAATTCATCATCTAGAGACATCAGTCCACTCTCCTACCTTTTTTTCTTTTTCCTTCGTGGAAGTTTCCATGATTGGAAAAAAGCCATTTGAGGAGAAATCACTTTGGAAAAATCGCCAGGTAGATTTCAAGAAAAATCTTATTTTTCACAGACAGATGTAAACATTGTAGTCCAAATATCTAGAAAACGGTTGCTTATAGCTATTTGTAACAGGGGTAGCTTTTTTACGTAGATATGATAGAGGAATTGATTTTTTCACTGAAAAATGTGCTAGAAGTACGCTCCAAAAAGTTATGAAACTTCAAAATAGAAAAAGACGTGTAGGTGGCGCTCCCTACGAGTAAGAGCAATAATAATAATAAATCTGCCAATCATTTGTTATTTGTTATCTAATTCTAGGTTGGAAATGACAGTACCCTTAGTAGCTAATTTATTGCATGAATTCTGCAAGATTATAAAAACATTTTTCTACTAAGTATTCTTTTAATGCTTTTCTGAATGCTTGATATGATTTTAAACTCTTTATATTTTCCGGGAGTTTATTGAAAACTTCGGGACCTGCATAGTTTGGTGATTTTTTAAATTTACTGAGGTTGCATTTAGTGAGATGTAGCTTTTCAGCATTTCTAGTTTTATAATTATGCACGTTGCTGTTCTTAAGGAAGTTATTTTCATTTGTGTACATATAACATATTTTGAATAGGTAGATGCTTGTTAGGGAAAGTATTTTGTTTTTTTTTCAGGACTGTTCTGCATGAATCTCTGTAGCCCATGTTGAAAATTATTCTTATTATTCGTTTTTGCATAGTGAATACTCTAGAAACATCCGTTGATTGGCCCCAAACGACTATGTGGTAACTCATTACCGAGTATGCTAAGGAGTAGTAAGCTGTTACAGAGGAGGAGGTATATCACATTATAATAGCAGTAACAAAAAAAAATTCCTCCGGTTCTGATAATATACCATGCTCTTTATTAAAACATGTGGCAACTTATATCGCTAGTCCTCTTACTCAGCTTATTAATGATTCATTTTCAGAAGGAAGTTTCCCTGATATTTTAAAAATAGCAATCATTCAACCAATTCATAAAAAAGGGGACGTTCACGATATCTCTAATTATAGGGGGGTGGCATTGTTATCAGTATTCTCCAAATCAGCTTATTAATGATTCATTTCAGAAGTAATATTCGTTTTGAAAAGCATTCTACCAGAGACTGGTGACATTTCTTGATAATAATACATTTTTCAGTCCCTTTCAATTCGGTTTTAGAAGGGGAATGTCTACCAATCAAGCAATCATAGCACTGTATAATGAAGTTCTTCAAAACTTAGATAAAAGTAGGTTTGCAGCCTGTCTTTTTTTCGATTTACAGAGAGCATTCGAAGTAATTAACATCGAACTCCTACTTCAAAAGTTGGAAAGCTATGGGATACGAGGAAATGCTTTACAGTGGCTTGAGGGATTTCTATCAAATCGTACGCAACGTGTTAGATTACGACTTAACGATATTTCGTATTACTCTGAAGTAGAAGCGGTAAGCAGCGGCGTCCTCAGGGAGTTTGCTGGGGCCTCTGTTATTTATAATTTTTGTAAATGATATAACATACAAAAATATGTCTGGAACTCACATATCGTTATACGCAGATGACACTTCTGTTGCCTGCTCTGGGGAATCACTAGCAAATCTGAACAACACATGTACTGAGGCCGCAAATTATATCAATAATTATTGTCAAAAGAACAACCTTATATTGAATCAAAGCAAGACTGAATTAATCATGTTCTCCTTGAAGGATTTAAATAAAAGTTTTATAATAAAATTACATGATGAATCTTTCGAACAAAAGCAAGTAGTAAAATACTTGGGAGTCTTAATAGACTCTAAACTTTCATGGACGTATCAAATCGATAACGTTCTAAAAGATTAGCGAGACATTGTTTTGTAATCTGGCAACTTCGATCAAGAATTGATCACAATCTCTTGAAATTGTACTATTATTCATACGTTTATTCAACCATGAATAATGGGATTCTAGCCTGGGGCAACAGTTCTAGGTCTAATGAAGTTTTTATTCAACAAAAAAAGATTGTACGTAACATGATGTTCAAACCCAGGACGTTTTCCTGTCGCCAATTGTTTAAACAACTTGAGCTTTTAACGTTCCCTTCTCTTCATTTATAATTGCATATTATATATAAAAAATAACCCAGCTATTCTCAACCAGTCTCGTGAAAATATGGTACACAACTTAAGGAAAACTTCAATATCAATATACCATCCCATCGTTTGTCAACTGTGGCTAACAGTCCGTTGGTTTTGCCGATCAAGTTATACAACCACTTACCCACTAGGCTTAAAATATTATCAAATGTGAACAAATTCAAATATGAAGTTCGAAAACTTTTAGTTAACGGGTCTTTTATTCGGTTCCGAATATATGTGTTGTAACCTGGTATAACCACCTACTTATGTACACTTTTATACAATGTCCTTTATATACTTCTTTATACACTGTTTTTTGTCTCTACACTCTGTTTTTTATATACATCAGCATATATTATATTATTATATACTATACTATTATATATTTGTATTCTGTAATGATTGTTTTTCAACAGATTATTTAAAATTGACCTGACAATATCCTATACTTATGTATGTATAAGTCTGATTGGAAATAAAGAAATTGAATTGAATTGAATTGAATTAGATTTTTCATATCTATTTCCTTCTTCAGGTTCAAGATCGCGAAGGTTGCTCTTGCAAGTTTGGAACATATATTGTCTATTTCCAGTGTGAAGTGTAGTTTGCTGTCTATGACAGTTCCTAGAAATTTTGTGCTGCCTTTGAATTCTATACTGTTTATTGTGGGGGTTATGTCGCTGTTCATATTGGAAAAATAAACACATACCGATTTTGATTTATTTACCATGAGTGAATTTTGTTGACACCAAGATTCAAACTGTTTTGTGATTTTTTCCATTTTTAGATCTAATTCTCTTATGGTTGATGCCTCGATTATCACAGAAATGTCATCAGCGTACATAAAAATCTGCCCTTCTGTAATACAATCTGGAAGGTCGTTCACAAAAATTAGGAATAGAAATGGCCCCAATACAGAGCCTTGAGGCACACCAATATCGACACATTTTTCGGTTGACAATACCTCTTTTATAGACACACTAATTTTTCTGTTGGATATATATGATTCTATCCACTTCAGTAGGTTCCCCCTGATCCCTAGTGTTGATAGTTTGTTAAGAAGATACTGATGATTCACGCAGTCAAAGGCTGCAGTTAGGTCAAAGAAAACACCAGCTACTTTCCTTCCTGTTTCTAGATGTTTATAGATAGTCTGAGTAAATTCTATGGTGGCTAGTTCAGTTGATTTTGCTGTTGGATATCCAAATTGAGAAGGGGATAGAATATTGTATTTTTCGAAAAAATTGTATAACCTAATTAACATCAGGTTCGAATTCGACACCTCAAAAAAGCTGTCAATACCAATTTTCGTTAAATTAAGGTCAGTATTTCGAAAGTTATTTAAAAAAAAAATGAAAATAAAACTTTGAAACCCTGTATCTTGGAAACGAAGCGTTTCCGGACATATATTTATTTGGACAATTCATATTAGAATATTGTGAGGAATCACCTCCTGAAGTTTGTCAAAATACTTTTGAATCACCCTATATAGCATACTTCTTTCTTTTTCTCTCTCTGCCCAGGTACCTATTTTCCGTCCCTTTCGCTTGAAAAACTTTACACTGAAATTCGATTTTGAAATTATAATTTCATCGCAACCAAAGAAGTTTCACTTTATAAATGTAAATTAATCCAAAATCGAGAAATCTTTGGTGTTCCTCAATTGTTTTTTCTATTGTAGTTCACCCGGTATAAACGTGTTTAGAGTATCATTAGAAGAACGAATGTGTGAATTGAACCCATTTCATCATCCAATATTGATAATTAGCTGGCGATAACAGTTTAACGACTCCGCCTTTTGTACTCTTATCAGAATACATAAGGCTAAAGATCAGTAAAAAAAACTGATATGGCGGTCGAAATTTTGGTGGGGAATTACTATAAAATCGTCGATCAGACATCGTGAGATCCCCTTTCGACTTGGGTCTGCTTCAGAAAATTGAGCTTGTCGTTCTCCTGGCTGTATCTGTTTTGCAGAAACGGTTGTCTCGTGCTGTGGTGATTTGTTCTTTTCTTTTTTCGCTTCAATCAGTATCAGTGGCTTAAATGACCTACTGGTTATCCCAAAATTTTAATTAACGACTTTTTCATGTGTTCATGTGTACCAGTAAAGGCGGCCTCTACCCTCGCATTCCAGGTATAGTATTGCTCCAATTGTCAAGCAAATGTCGAAAAATATACTCAAATTCGCATGCAAACAATATTATGGTTCCTGCCCAGAGTTGGATGTGACCCATTTGAAATGTAAAGATATATTTTACAACCTTCTGGAATGATTTTTTTCATGAGGTAGACGTTTGAAAAGTCTCGTGTCTTTATTTTGAATGTTAAAAATTGAAAAAGTTGATTATAACATATCTCAGAACTGAACCACAATGCCATTACACGCTTTCTTGTCCGACCGTTTTTTATAATAATAATAATAATACTAATAATAAAATAACTAGTAAAAAAACGTATAAAATAATTTAATTAATGATTTAATTATTTTTTGTTGAATTATTTGGTTTTAAAAAGCTTGTCGCGCGAAGTGTTCATAAAAGGAGGTACCATTTGATTTGATTGGACAGTGATTAGTTGGTAAGTAAGAACTTGTATTTAATTTTTACAAAGTATTCATAAAAGTAGATACCAATTAATTTCATTGGACAATGATTGGTTGGCAAGTAACAACTTGTCAAAGTATTAATTTCATTACAATTCGCGCGACAAGCTTTTTAAAACCAAATAATTCGACAAAAAATAATTAAATCATTGTAATGAAAGCTTGTCTTTAAAAAGGTTTTTTACTAGTTATTTTATTTTTTGCTTTTTAGTCAGTTCGCTTTAATCTGTTCATTACAAGTTCTCTTTAAGTTTTGAGCTGAAAGAAATCATGATCTCCGACTCCAAAAACTCCCACACACCAGCAGTTTTGAATAGAATCTGACCATAATCACAAAACTCGTCCGCCGTCCTGAAGTCGCCATCTTGAATTTTAAGTTTTGAGCTGAAAGAAATCATGATCTCCGACTCCTAAAACCCCGACATAGCAATTTTGAATGAAATATGACCATAATCAGAATATTGTCCTCCATCTTGGAGCCGCCATCTTGAATATATAAATTTTGACAGAAATTTCAAATCTCCGACCCCTAAAACCCCGTATACCAATTTTGAATCGATTGGGTGGACTATAATATCAAAACTCGTTCTCCATCTTGGGGCCGCCATCTTAAATTTATGATTTTGACGAAAAAATCATAATCTCCGACCCCGAAAAGCCCGGTATACCATTTTTAATCGAATTGGACCATAATATCAAAACTCGTCCTCCATCTTGGGGCCGCCATCTTGAATTTATGAATTTTGACTAACATTTCATAATCTCCGACCCCGGAAACCCCCGAATACCAATTTTGAATCAAATCGGACCCTAATTAAAAATCTTGTCCGCCATCTTGGAGCCACCATTTCGTTTTTTTCTCTAAGAATAATTCCATAATGCATTGTCACCAGAATTATGAACGCCCGCCAAATCTTGTCTCATAAAGTTTTTTTTACTATTTATTTTATTTTTTGTTTTTAGTTAGTTCGCCTTAATCTGTTCATTTCTAATAGAGCATCGTTTTCACAAGATCTCTTACCTGTAAGTTTTGAGCTCAAAGAAATCATGATCTCCGACCCCAAAAACTCCCACACACCAATTTTGAAAAGAATCTGACCATAACCACAAAACTCGTCCGCCATCCTGAATTCGCCATCTTGAATTTATCGATTTTGACGAAAAATCCATAATCTCCGAACCTGAAAACAATTTTGAATGAAATATGACCATAATCAGAAAACCCCCTCCATCTCGGGGCCGCCATCTTAAATTTATAAATTTTGACAAAAAATTCGAATACTCCGAATCATACTTCCATCTTGAATTAATGATGTTTGACAAAAATTTCATAATCTTCGACCCCGAAAGTCCCCACACACCTATTCTGAATCGAATCGGACCATAATCACAAAACTCGTCCTCCATCTTGGGGCTGCCATCTTGAATTTATGAATTTTGATAAAAAATTCGAATACTCCGAATCATACCAATTTTGAATCGAATTGGACCATTATCACAAAACTCGTCCGCCATCTTGGAGCCGCCATCTTGAATTTATGAATTTTGTTAAAAAATGCATAATCTCGCAACCCGAAAACCCCCACATACCAATTTTGAATCAAATCGAACCATAATTACAAATCTCGTCTGCCATCTTGGAGCCGCCATTTTGTTTTTTCTCTAATTCCATAATGCATTGTCACCGGAATTATGAACACCTGCCAAATTTCAAATTAATCGGACCACTAGAAGTCGGTCAAAATTCACTTGAAAGATTTGACCCTAACTAATGAACGAACTAACAAGTGAAACTAAATAAAAGCTTGTAAAAATTATAATAATAATAGGGAGCAATCGATTTTGAACTAACTTCCCGATGAACTAGAGACTTGAAACTTCAGACATAGCCCAGAACTGGATGGCAATGCAATATTAACTAGCTTTCTTGCCTGTCTTTTTGTTCGTTTGTCTGTAATAATAATAGTGGTAAGCAGCAATCGATTTCAAATTAACTGAAATAAACCTGAAATTTGCCACATGTTTCTATCATAATCTCACCAAGATGTTTAAAATCGATTGCAAAATTTCACACACAAGACTAAAAAGCATAAAATAATTATTTAGATATTTTTCTTTAATATACCACGTTTTTAAAACGGATTAAAATGTATAAAATAATTTTTTCTAGCCCCATACAGATTTATAACTCCCTACAGATTCCTAATACCATACAGATTGTCCTGAAAATTTGTGAATGTAAATTTTCAATAGCTAAGAAAATAGTAAGGAAGATTTTAAACGAAAAAAAATTACAAAATCAAAATGGCGGCCATGATGCGGCCAAAATGACCCCATACAGATTGTCCTGAAAAATTGTGAATGTGAATTTTTAATAGCTAAGAAAATAGTAAGATTTTAAACGAAAAAAAATCACAAAATCAAAATGGCGGCGATCTCTGTGACTGTGGTCCGATTCTATTCAAAATTGGCATATAGGGGTTTTCGGGGTCGGAGATTATGAATTTTTTGTCAAAATTCATAAATTCAAGATGGCGGCTCCAAGATGGTGGGCGATTTTTGTGATTATGGACCGTTTCTATTCAAAATTGATATGTAGAGGTTTTTGTGGTCGGAGATTATGAATTTAGTCGAATATTATTGATTTTTTGTCAAAATTCATAAATTGAAGATGGCAGCTCCAGGATGGCGGACGAGTTAATCTTCAACGGTCTCCTCATTGAGGAACTAGATATGCCCTAAAAAGTAAAAAATAATAGCTTTGGATGTGTGATGTGGGTTATTCCGTGAGTTATAGATTCAATAGCTTGTCGCGCAAAGTATTCAGTTCGAATACAAAAGCGACAAGCTTTTGTATAATTCACGGAATAACCTACGTCACACATCCAAAGCTATTATTTTTTACTTTTTAGGGCATTTTAATAGAAGCTTGTTTTTGAAACGTTTTTTTATAAATTTTTTTTTTCAGTTAATCTTGTTGGTTTCGAATTTGTGATGACGCAAATTCACCGGAAACGGAAAATGAGCCAAACACCTGGTTTTCCGCTCTGAATGAGATAAGAATCTAAAATTAGCTTTTGCGATCCACAAAATATGTTTTTTTAAACAGTAATAAATATGAATCGGATTCTAGTGATGAATCATAACATTGTTAACACACGAGGGATCGTTTTTGTCGAGTTTCCAATGTTAATGACCCTATTCAAATTGGTTTACACTTATTATAAAATAATGGATGACCTAATCGCTATTTTAGTGGACTTGGTAAATACATAGTTGTTCCATAGCACGTGAAGCATTGTGAAGACTAGAGTTAATTTTTTTTACATTTTCGTGACCTAGAAAACTTTTTTAGGTATTATTAAAGCACGTGTCATATAAATCACACTGTTATCTATACAGTGCGGCTTTTTATAGCCCCCCCCCTCCCTGTTAACTTTTGAACGGTTCGGCGTAGAACAATGAAAAAAAAAGGTATTGTATGATATCACCGATACTACTTTTTAACCGACGAAACCAAAAAGGAGGAGGTTCTCTATTCGACCCGTATATTTTATGTTTTTCCATCATATTTTTTTATGTATGATCACGCATAACTTTTTACTGAGGCATCCGATTCCGCTAATTCTTTTTTCAGTGGATAGGGTGTACTTCGACTTTGGTCCCATTTGAATTTAAAAGATGAAATCCACCCCTAAGGGTAGCGAAATGAAGGATATTGATCAGTCACCCTCTGAATTCTGGTCCGTTAACCGATTCTATCAGGCATAACTTTGTACTGGGTTCTTCGATTTGAATGATTCTTTTTTTAATAGATAGGGTATACCTTATATTTGGATTTCGAAAGGAATTAGCCACCCTTACGGGTAGAAAAATAGGGGATAATTGATTTTTCACTAGTGAACATTAGCACACACATACGTAGTTGACAATGACAGATCGCTACTGACATCATTCTTGTTCCGTCAAAATCAGTATATTTTATGAGAGGATGGAATGATATACCAAGTAATGAAATAAACTAACCAGAACAACGAAAATAATTTATATTACAACAAATAGTAAAAGTAGATAATCATATTATTTAACTGGTAATAGTTGAAGTAAGGTGGGTAAGTAAGTATTTTTAATTTAAGAGGATGGAATGATATACCAAGTAATGAAAAAAACCAGAACAATAAGTATTTTGGAAGTAATAAAAACAAGTAGGTAGTAATTGGTAGATTTTAGCCACAAAATTGAAGTAAACTTTTAACAAATTAAACCGAGAAATAGGAACTGAAAGTAAAATAAAACTTTTAACAAAATTAAACCAACGAAAGCACTGAAAAGCATAAATAAACTTTTTAGTCTAAATGATATTGAGCTCCTAAACTAATGTAAGTAACTGATTTTGAGTCGGCGCCAAACAAACTAGCAATTGAATTAGGTGAAGCGTAAAATGATGGCAGCGAGATGCACGGCTGCGTTTTGATGACTTCTTTCATAGATAATGATCTTCGATAATTGTTTGTTTGGCGCCGACTCAAAATCAGTTACTTACATTAGTTTAGGAGCTCAATTATCATTTAGACTAAGAAGGTTTATTTAATTTTTTGCTTTTCAGTTGATTTTTTCGTCGGTTTATTTTTTGTTAAAAAGTTTTTATTTTTTACTTTTCAGTTCCGTATTTCGTCGGTTTAATTTTTTGTTAAAAAGTTTTTTTGAAATAAAAGACATTGTGATTGCCCGATAGATGGCATAGCTCAATTATCATTTGGTCTAAGAAGTTTTATTTAATTTTTTAGATGGCGCAGGGGCACATCAACTTGAAAATTTTATATGCCATGGGGAGGGGTCATGTAGCACATCGTTGAAAAGATGGTTCAATTCTCCTTCCAACCATCTAATTATTTTTATCATTTCGTTGCTTTGTTTTTTCACAATGTGCATTTGAAATGTCAAGCATAAGTGCGGATCTAAATAAGATAAGATACATTTATTTTCCTCTGAATGTTACAATACAGGTACAGTACATTATGGGAATCGACAAAATATTGATGGTCGGTATAAGATGAAGATAAAATAAAAATTATAATTATAATAAAACTTGAATGTAAAATTGTCAAACATGGATGATCAATACAATATTCAGCTAATGTGACATGTGAATATGTTACAAATAGAAAATTTCGGTACACACTAACAATTTAAAATAGATTAAAAACTGTGTTGGGTTGAGGGTTATCCCGCGAGGTTATCATCCGTGAATTCCTGCACTGAGTAGTAGCTTTTTTGTTTCAAAAATTCTTTCAGATTGCGTTTGAATTGGGTGGTGTTAAAGCAACTATACTCTTTCATGGTACATATTTTATTGTAGCATTCAATGCCAATATAATTGGGGTTTTCTCGTCCAATTGATAGTCTGGAGAATGGTAGTTCAATTTTCTCCTTGTTACGAGTGTGGTGATCATGGATATCCTTCCTCGCTATGAGCAGTTTATTATTTTTTATATACATAATTACTGAATAAATATATAGGCATGGTAGTGTCAATAACAAAATTATTTTTACATGATGTTGATCTAGATAATTTTAATATACAACGTATAACTTTTTTGGGCGCTAAAGAGTTGGCCAGAGTTATGAGCTTGTTCCCAGAATACAATACCATATGATAGGACCGACTGTATGAGTCCAAAGTATAGTAATTTGATCACTTCTACTCGGCGGGGGAGTATTTGGAGGCTAATGTGTGTTCATGGGAAACTACGACGCATTAACAATAAATAAATAACCACTAAATGCCATTGGGGACCACTCTTCACCCAACCTAATTAAAAAAAAATGTTTTATTTTAAAATGTACTTAGTCTCGTTTTTATGTCTTATGTCTATTTTAACATTCACCATACATGCTTAGTAAGCATTGCTTACTGCTCTGTTTTGACTTACCACAACACGTGTTCCAGTGTTGTGTTTGTTGCTTCAAGCTGTTTTTTATTTGTACATCTGTCGAGACAGAAACCTGTTATGATTCATCACCGTTTTTTAAACACGGAAAACTCTTATGTAAGTTGAAATACTAATTTTCTTTCTATGTAGCCCTATTCTGTGTAGCCCTATTCTGTGTAGCCCTATGTTCAGTAGTTGTTTCTGAAAAAGTAATAATTAGATTCAAAAAGAGATAAAATTGTTTATATATATAAATATATATAATATATATATATATATATATATATATATATATATATATATATATATATATATATATATATATATATATATATATATATATATATATATATATATATATATATATATATATATATATATATATATATATATATATAATATATATATATATATATATATATATATATAGTTTCCCACTTTTTAAATTAGAAATTGTAACAGCCCTGTTATTTTATAGTGCCCTGAAGATGTCAAAATAAATTGACGAAACGTTGGCTTTCAAGAAATATTGTTTTCTTTAATCGAAGACCTAAATCCCAATAACAACACCACAGTCATCATTCAAAAGGTCGTGAAATATATTTGATATTTTTTGTAATATCTAACAGAAAACAACTACTTTCCCGGCTGAAGCCACGCTGGATATTGAACAACATCTGATAGAGCTAAAAACACCCTAACGCAAAACATCCCTATGATACAACCAGTTGTATCTCAAAGAGTATCGATAATAACAGAATGAGATATTATATGAGCTTTAAACTACCCTAGGAATTTTTCTACATTCTTTATCTGAAAATAAACGGCAAAACAGGTCTTGCAGACTTCACGGTACCGTTAAAGGACCCCTTTTATACAAATTTCAATAATCATGTATCTGAAACTGTGCCAAAACACGTCAATTTCACGCTTATTTATACACATTTCAATAGTCTTAATAAAATGAAAATATGTTTCGTGGATGATGATCAAACATGGAGTGAAAATTGGCAACGAAATTAAATGAACTTGTGGCTCTTGTGCAAGTTTTTACATAGGCCAAACAGACAGAACATTTAAAAAGTGATTATCAGAACATAGGAACTCATTTTTTAATATCATGTCTTGTTTTGTTTCCTTCGAAAGGTTTAACTTGAAACTAAAAAAGGTCTGTCAATACATAAAGTGTGCATTATCCTCGCAAACATTATGGTAGGTAAAATTAACGTCATTTTGATCTCCTAGTAGGCCGACGCTGACAGGTGAATATTACGTCATATTTACTTTTTCCAGTATTGGAATTGAGGTGATTTGGACGAAAATTGGGATATCAAGACATTTTGTCCAATACGTCAAAGGCATAAATAATTAATATTTTCTTAATATTGGTCCTTTCAACCGATGCCTCACCTAAATTCAACTCTAAGGAAAAAACAAATTGGAGGTTGAAAGAAGAAATAGGGATTTTTCTTGATAAGTCGAATTTTGGTAACAGTATGACGAAATTCCGAGAAATTAATGTTTTTATATTTGTTATCGGTTTAGTGAAAATTGTTTTGAATAATTATCACAAATCGTATGTTTTCATTTAACTTTGGTAAAGTCATGTTAATAAGACGTGATGTACGGTATAAGTAAGGAAATAAACGAAGTAATAATTATCATTTTGGAAAGGAGATTGTTTTTGTTCATAGCGCTTGATAGATATTTCTTCTTTCATTAGGTATTTACAGAATAATGATCAAATAATGTTTTTTTATCTCGACATTTTTCCTCATTTTCGCGGGTTTCTAACCTTTTTACATAAATATTCCTCTTTATGTTCGGTATTATTCTTATGAATCCAGCATTGTTTTATTTTTGCGATTCCAGCGAAGATTCGCGTATTCTGGTCGTTTCTGGTATTCATATCATATATTCCAATAAAAAGTACTTCCGGTACTCGAATCTCAATTGATAAATATATATACCGGGTGTCCACGGAAGGTGGCTCGCCCCTATAACTTTTTTATTTTCGGAGATAATGGAATGAAATTTGGAGGATCTGTTTAATGCATAAAACTGCATTTTTTGACAAGTAACTCAACTTCATGCAAATTCCGGATTCACCGGAAGTGACATAAACTTTCGATTTTTAAATGAGACACCTGGTATATTTTCAGGTTTTTTGTTTCCATATGACATTTAGAATACAACCATGTGTCATTTGTTACTGTTTGTAACAGTTTTTTTATTTTATTTTCGAAATAAATTTTTATTCTAGAGTGCTATGGATATGTTCAAATAACTAATTTCAGTCCTAAAATGTTTGTAAAAATACAACTTTACTGTTTTCGGTCAAAATGTTTCAGCTATGTGACGTTTGATTTCAAAATTTTTATTACTATTTTTTTCAAATGGCAACATGGTGGCTCGTCGGATTAGAAAAAAGATCATTTTATTACGATTAATTTGATACCGCACTCTATCAGGTTGTAACAAAACTTTCGATAAAAAACTGAAAATATAACGTTGGATCTTTTGTTAAATGAAGAATCTTATTGAGATTAAAATAAGATTTAAAAAGCACTGACCACTGTCCAAAGTATATGGCTAAACGTATATTCAACCATTTACCAAATTGTTTCAAAGAGTATTCACTGACTGAATTTAAGAAACAGGTAAAGGTAATTTTGTCACAAAAGGCATACTACTCACTGAAAGAGTATTTTGAGGACAAAAACTTCATATGACGCTTTTATCTGATTTTTCTACTTTGTTACTAACAAACTGTTTAATGTAGTTTTAAGTTTTCAATATATTTGTTGAATACCATGTGATTGTGTGCTGGATATACCGGTATTATATTTTTAACCACCGAAACCAAAAAGGAGGAGGTCCTCTAGTCGACCCGTATATTTTTTTTTATGTATGACCACGCATAACTTTTTACAGAAGAGTCCGATTTCGGTGATTCTTTTTTCATTGGATAGGGTGTACTTCGAAGTTGGTCCCATTTGGACATCAGAAAAATAAATCCATCCCTAAGGGTAGCAAAATGGAGGATATTGATCGTTCACCCTCTGAATTTTCGTCAGTCAACTGATTCTATCAGGCATAACTTTGTAGTAGGTTTTCCGATTTGGATGATTCTTTTTTTATTAGATAAGGTATACCTCATATTTGATCATATTCTAATTTGGAATGAAATAATTCACCCCTATGGGTAGAAAAATAGAGGATGATTGATTTTTCACTTGTGAACATTGGCACACACATATGTAGTTGACAATGACAGATCCTCCTACATCCGTCACAATAATTATATTCTATGAAAGATGGAATTATATACGAAGTGATGGAATCAACCAACCAGAACTTTCAAAAATAATTTATATTATGTAACAATAAATAGTTAAATTAGATAATCATATTATTTAACAGTTAATAGTTGAAGTAAGGTAGGTATGACACTTGCAATGACACTTGCGAGTAGGAAACATAACTGGATATAACTACGGACCGTTTTTCGTATGATGGCGCACTTGATTCCCTGGTAGTATTTTTGTCATATTGATTGGTCTTCTCAAAAGTCCCCTCCCCCCCCTCTTATTTTTGGAACGATTATACATAAACAAGTGAAATTTGGAAACTGAATATTAAAGGTTGTAAACTTCCCTACTAGTGATGATAGATGACGAAATCGTCAAAGATGACGTCACAAGGCCCTTGTGACCAATAATTTTAAATGGAACCCTACGGCAAGCGACACCTTTTAAAAGGTATCGAAAAAACCTATTCAATGATACTAATTTTGTTTGTGTTTATGGCAGTTTCGGCAAATCGCTTTAAAAAAACGCAAAGCTGTGATGAATTAAATCAGTTAATACTAAAATTCCAAATTCAAACTCCGCCTCTGGATAGTTGTCAAATAATCTGACGTTTTTGTTAGTCTCCCTAATTCGACGTTTTTGTAATTGTCCAAGTTTTTGTACATTTAATAATTTGTGTATTGTTGATCGAACGTTTAACTGTTTAAGCAGCTTTTGGTACTTTTAATATTTTTGTACATTTTAATAATTTGTTAAACTGTTGTGAGCCGAACGTTTAAGTGCTTCAAGAAGCGAAATGGTACGTGCTTTAGGTTATAAAGTAGCAGCGATCCTAATTCTTGGTGAAACTGGACAAAATATTCATGCAGCAGAACGCATTTTTAATGAGAGGTTTCCCGATTGCCCCGTTTCGAGGACTTATTTAAGGGAGCTTCTTCGTAAGTTTGAAACAACGGGTAGTATTAATGATGCGAAACGATCTGGCAGACCACAAATTTCTGATGAGAAAAAAATTGATATCCTGGCAGAAGTAATAGTTAATCCAACTTCTTCAACAACTCACGTTGCATCTACCTGTGAAGTCAGTCGAAGTACAGTACACAGGGTGTTGAAAAAACACAAATTTCATCCATACAAATTTAAAATGGTTCATTAACTCTCAGACGACGACCCAGACCGAAGACTAGAATTTTGTGAGAATATGGAAACCAAAATTAACCAACAGCCAGACTATGTCAAAACAATTTGTTTTAGTGACGAAAGTACTTTCTATCTAAATGGAAATGTAAATACACATAATGTGAGGTATTGGAGTGACGCAAATCCTCACCTGTTTCGTGAAACACATACCCAATTTCCCCAGAAGGTGAATGTTTGGCAGGTATCCTGGGAAACCACATCGTTGGGCCTCTTTTTTTAAATACTAATTTAACTGGTGAGGTTTATCTGGAGCTGTTGCAATACGCAATAGAACCGTTAATCCTTGAAATTTTGGAAGAGAATCCAGATGAATTCGGCAATTTGGAAATAACATTCCAACAGGATGGTGCTCCTCCACACTATTACGGTGCAGTAAGACGGTATTTGGATGAGGAGTATCGTGGTAGATGGATTTGACGACGAGGTTCAACGGAATGGCCAGCTCGATCACCGGACCTCACATCTTTGGATTTTTTTCTGTGGGGGGTACCTTAAATCGAAGGTTTACGCCACTGAACCTGACAATAGTGACGTTTTAAAACAACGTATTGTTGCAGATTGTGAGGCTGTTTCCGCAGACACATTTGCAAAAGTACGAGAAGAGTTTAAAAATAGGATATTTCACTGTCAGGAAGTAAATGGAGGTCACTTCGAGCAATTTCTTTAAGTAGAAACTGATTCTTAAATCTGTAATTAATATCATACTGAATGGAGTTTAAATTTTAATGTTTACTAATGAGCCATTAAAACTGCCTAAACACAAACAAAATTAGTATCATTGAATAGGTTTTTTCGATACCTTTTAAAAGAGGTGTCGCTTGCCGTAGGGTTCCATTTAAAATTATTGGTCACAATGGCCTTGTGACGTCATCTTTGACGATTTCGTCATCTATCATCACTAGTAGGGAAGTTTACAACCTTTAATATTAAGTTTCCAAATTTCACTTGTTTATGTATAATCGTTCCAAAAATAAGAGGGGGGGGGAGGGGACTTTTGAGAAGCACTGTATGCTGACACAAGTTATGTTTCATTCATAGGATGAAACAGAATAACATTTCCTCATAAGTTGCGCAAAATAGTGACACTGGCAACTCGAGAAAATGCCAAATCAATGGACTTATGACGTCAAAAGAAGCGGCAATAACGCTGTTTGAATGTCTCAATGACTTGAGGGTTTTGGAGCAGCGTTGATTAAAATATTACACAATATCTTCTAGGAAAAACTATGCATACATTAGTTATTTGTGCAACCAGTTGTTAGTTTAGTTTAGTAGTTTACTCAAAATTATAACAAATTGTTTTCCTGTATTTTTTGCAACTGGTGGTGAAATTTACTTTTCATCACCAGTTGCGAAAAATTAAAACATTTTCAACGAGTTTTGCACTATTATGAATATATTTTGAAGTACTATAAATTAAAACTAGATATCAACAAAAAAATATATTTTTTTTCATCTTACAAATCCAATATTTTCGTTTCAATGTACTCATTAGCCATAGCATTGATGAAATACAAAAGTTAATATTACCAAGCCTCCAGGAAGAACAGGGATATATCACAATACAAGCATCCCATATGCTTAGGATGTTATCTCTCTTCTCCACAGGGGCTAAAACCATAGATAATTTTGTACTCCTACTGTATTTATATTTGAATTTGAATAAACTGAAACTGAAATGTCAAAATTAGAAAAAATATTTTATCACTATACAGGGTGTAACATAAGTACGTTAAAATATTCAAGTGGCGTATTCCTGAGACAATAAAAAAGAAGTCTATATAAACTTGTTTCCGGAAATGCTTCGTTTCGGAGATACAGGTTGTTGAAATTGGATTTTTTTGTTCGCTTTTTAAAAATAACTTCTGCAAAAAATAAGTTATTTGCACGAAATTTGGTACCCGGAGTTTTTTTGACGTGGGAAATCATAATTTCGTATTAATTGTCATGTATCATCTAGAGGGCGCTGCGTACGCTGTCATTATTTATTTCAAATTGCCCTAATATTTTTGACAGTAAACTTTTGGTACTTTTCATGAAAAAACCTTATTTCCACACCTGTTCCAAGTAGAAAAGGTACACTTCCTCAACAACGCTGGAGGTGATCGTTTTCGAGATATTTACAATTTTCTATATCGATGCATGTTACTTAGCTCCTTGGGCGCTAAGTGAAGTTGCTGAGAACATTACAAAAACTAAGTATGTGGTAGGTCTCGTCAAAATAAACCACTTTTTTCCTATGGAATGTTTATCGAAAAATGATTTGTTTTCGAGATACAGATTGTTGAAATTTTTGAAAGCATGGTTGGTTTTTATCATAAGTTTTTTGCAATTTTAGTTATTTTCATCAAACTTTATACGCAGTATACCCGGACAGACTTCTTCTAAACTGAGCATTACCAAACTGCTTAATCAGTATAGCCAAATTTGATTTCAATAATTTTTGTCACTCTCCGCTTGCTATGAACGTTCGTTTATAAAAATAGAAGTTCGCTGTCACATTTTTAACTATTCATTGACAAATTCACAGTTCGGAGTTTATAAAATGATTTTTTGGTATCATGCCCGACTTTACGAATGCTGAAATGGCTGATATGATTTTTGCATACGGCTTGGCTGACGGAAATTCAACCGAGGCCAGGCGCATCTATCAGGAAAGGTATCCCCAACGCGTCACTCCTTGTGCAGCGACATTTGCGAATCTTTTCCGGCGACTTTCCGAATCTGGAAGCTTTGAAAGAAATTCTGCAGTAAGACGGCCACGGACTACAAGAACTGGGAATTGGAGGAGGCGGTTTTCGAAGAAATTAGTGAACATCCAGAGACAAGTACAAGAAAAATTAGTCAAACTTTAAATCTGAGTCACATGACCGTTTACAGAATTTTAAAGGAACAGCAATTATATCCTTATCATATTCAGCGTGTCCAGGCACTTACGCTACGTGATTTTCAACCACGTATCGAATTTGCTCAATGGCTTCAAAGAAAAGTCGAACAACATCCCCAAATTTTATCGAAAATCCTCTTCACAGATGAGGCTAATTTTTCAAGAAATGGTATCATGAACTTCCATAACAACCACATCTGGCCGGAAGATAACCCACATGCGATAACGCAAACTCATTTCCAAGACAGATTCTCTTTTAATGTATGGGTAGGCATATTTGGGGATTATTTAATTGGGCCCTATTTTCTCCCCTTACGTTTGAATGGAGATGCTTACCGAAATTTTTTGGAACACGAGCTTCCCCAGCTTATGGAAGATGTTCCCATTGGTCTCTGAAATCACTCTTCATTTTAGTCTGATAGCAAGAAATTTCTTAGACGTAGCATATCCCCAACGATGGATAGGAAGAGTAGGCACTCAGCATTGGCCCCCGGAGTCACAGGACCTCAATCCCGTCGATTTTTTCTTTTGGGGACAACTAAAATCACTAGTTTGTGCTAGCCCCATTGAAAACGAGGAAATGTTGAGGGATCGCATCATAGCTTGCTGCGAAACGATAACAAACACTCCCGGCATTTTTCAACGGGTGCGGAATTCTTTGATGAGGAGAGCAGAAGCTTGTATTACTGGTGGGGGTCGTCAATTTGAACAGTTGTTGTGGCTCAGTGGAACGAGCGTCGGTCTTGTGTCAACTGTTTCCACCTGGCGCGGGTTCGATTCCCGCAGCTGGTGAAAAATTTTTTCAAGATCCCAAGAGTGGTTTCGGATCCCACTATAAAAGGTAAGGTCCCCGTGATCTTAACTCGTACAAGTTTCCATTAACTTCTGAGGGTTGGTCAAACAACTAAGAAAGCGGTTAAAAACAAAAAAAAAACAATAGTTGTTTCGTTCAATTTGTATATGTTTAATTGCCTAATAAATAACATAGTACTTCTCCGAATTGTTTTTTACCAACTCCGAAATGTAGCACTTTCTAATTGAATAATTAAACCTGTCAATTTTTTTAAATTTGGATTGATTAAGCAGTTTGATAATGCTCAGTTTGAAAGAAGTCTGTGTTTAAAGTTTGATGAAAATAACTGCAGTTGCAAATAACTTATGACAAAAACCAAGCATGCTTTCAAAAATTTCAACAATCTGCATCTTGAAACCAAATCATTTTTCGATAAACATTTCATAGGAAAAAAGTAGTTTATTTTGACGAGACCTACCACATACTTAGTTTTTGTAATGTTCTCAGCAACTTCACTTAGCGCCCTAGGAGCTAAGTAACATGCATCGATATAGAAAATTGTAAATATCTCGAAAACGATCACCTCCAGCGTTGTTGAGAAGGTGTACGTTTTTTACTTGGAAAAGGTGTGGGAATAAGGTTTTCTCATGAAAAGTACCAAAAGCTTACTGTCAAAAATGTTAGGGCAATTTGAAATAAATTATGACAGCGTACGCAGCGCCCTCTAGATGTTACATGAAAATTAATACGAAATTATGATTTCCCACGTCAAAAAAACCCTGGGTACCAAATTTCGTGCAAATAACTTATTTTTTGCAAAAGTTATTTTCAAAAAGCGAACAAAAAAAAATCAATTTCAACACCCTGTATCTCCGAAACGAAGCCTTTCCGGACACAAGTTTATAAGACTTTTTTTCTTAAAATTGTTTCAGGAATACGTCACTTGAATATTTTAACGTACTTATCTTACACCTTGTATATAAACTTTAAGCACATATGAGCAAATTTGTGAGTTTGTGATCTCGCCTATTAGTACAATATCAGGAAATTCTACATTTTCAAGAAATACAAATCATCTATTTTAGAACGGGTCGATTGCACATTAAGAATTAACAACGATACTTTTATTTCAAAGTCGATTGCAAAATTTGTGCCGAACAGAGAAGACAAGAAAGCGAGTTGATAAAAATGTGGTACAAATAGATTTCACAATTGAAGCAAATATGCTTATCGAATCTGTGGTTCTTCTATCATCCTTGTCATATTTTTGCAGAATTCATATGGTCTGCCTTAGTCATCCCCGTTCAGTTCATTATTGGGGGTTCAACTTATAAAGAGCCGAATGCACACGTATAGTTTTCCCAATATCAATTGCAGAAGCATAAAAAAGTCTTGCGGCGAAATCCTCTGAGCAGCAGTGGCGGAGATAACTAATTTTATTAAGTTATTTTAAGATTTTAAAAATACTTCATAAATAATGAAAAATAAAAAAAAATTAAAGACAAGCTTTTATTTATACAAATACATTAAGAAAGAAAAATAATTTCATTCATTGTTTGATGTAGGTTATTATTATATCCTAAAACGTATTTCGATCGGCACACACCAAGACCACAGACGCTACTGGTTTTTAATCTTTCAGAGCTATTAAAACACATATAACGCGTGATTCATGACTTCCCATCGTATAGACACACCCCCAAGCATTCGATTCGATTCGATTGGCCCAGACGAATCGGTGACAGCTGTCACTCACGTCCACGTTGACCATCGGCTCTTTTGATCTACCATCTGCCGACGGAAAATGTTTACGAGTAGTACAGATTATTTTTCGTTCAGTTTCTTCGCATATACGCTCGTGTTAGCGAAGTGAGTTTTCATTTGCTCCCTATAGAAACAGCTTCTGCAATTGATATTGGATGGACGTCAATTGAAATCCACCCAGAGTTGCCAAAAATCACGATTTTTTTGGAAAAATTTCAAAAAAATCTGTTTTTTTTTATTAAATCGTGATTTTTTTTAATTTATACTGATTTTTTCTTTAATTATGGAAATAATGAACTTTAAAATCACTTATTCACATGATTTTTCTCTATTCGCCCAAAAATATTTGTTGTCTAGATTTACAGTTAGAAAATCTCCTCGGCGACATACAAAAATACTTGTGTTGACATGAAAATTTTCGGCAGCGTGCCGTAGCTTTCCTGTCGGAACAAGAAAATTCGTTCGTCTTTATAATGTGCGGTTGACGCGAGACGGATCATTTCTTAGTGCGAATTTACACGATCCAATAAAATTGATCAATAAATTGAACAATAAAATTGACCAATATGGGTTATATTTACAATGTATTGGTCAATTTTGGCAACAGTTTTTACTCAGGAATACCAACATACTGACAAGAAATGGTTCTACTATAGGAAAAGTTCCGAATATTATTCAGTAGCTTATTGAATTGTCTCTGATCCATTCTTAAATATCGTTTGAATTGATTAGGATCTGCACTCAGGAAGTTTTCGTGAACTAATGTCAAGTTTCCTTTCCCTCTTTTCTCAATCCAAGATAATCCACCATCTTCTACATCTCTGACTTTTATATTCAGCAATGCACATTGCTGCGAATGTAATGGAACGTAAATTATGTTTTTTTTTCGCACTATCATTTTTTTCGCGGTTAGGGTAGGGTATGTGAAATCGCGTAAATAATAACATATAACCTGAAAATCTCTGTTCCAGCAGGCATCCAATTCATGGCCGAAAGTTACTGCAAATTGTCACTAAAAATTTAATGAAAAATTAGAACCGATTCTAAACTCTTCAATTTATTGGTCAAGTTCAAATTGACGACAATTTTCTGTTAACACCTATCAATAAAATTCAAGGTCACAAAATTGACCAATTTATTGGATCGTGGAAATTCGCATTAATTCGCTTGTTGACTAAAAAATTTTTGCGAAGGTATTTATAAGGGCATTACTAACGCCTCCTTTGTTAGATTGAACCTTTCTATCCCAATTAGAAATCATGGAATATAAGATTCAAATAGAATCGTATAATTAGTTTAAGAATAGTAGATCCGCCTCCAACCTAAAATGGAGGACAAGGAAAAACCACCTGACCCTCCTGAAAGTAGTCTAAATAACAATAAAACTAAAAATGTATATTAAAGGTCGGACTCAAGTCCTATGTTCAAGGAAATGAGAAAAATGTAGGAAATTTGCATATATTAAGTATTGCTAAAACTATATTCAACTTAAACCTGAAAACAATTATCAAGGTTACACGAAAAGGCAAAAACCGGATTGGGTAATTTTTTCTGATTTCAATTCAGCAAATACATTTATGAGTGACAAAAAATGGGATTCTTTAAATTTTGATGTTTATTCCTTATCATAACATTACTTGTAAAGGAATAATCAGAAATGTTTATAAATAATTTACGGAAGTGGAAATACAAGAAAATAGTGATACTAAGCTTGATTCGTGCAAAATACTGAATGTCAAAGATTGAATAGAAGAGTTGCTGAGGTGGGTAAAGAACCATTATTTATAAAAACGGGCACCATTTGTGTTAGTGCGAATTTACACGATCCAATAAATTGGTCAATTTTGTGACCTTGAATTTTATTGATAGGTGTAAACAGAAAATTGTCGTCAATTTCAACTTGACCAATAAATTGATGAATTTAGAATCGGTTCTAATTTTTCATCAATTTTCAGTGACAATTTGCAGTAACTTTCGGCCAGAGTTGGATGCCTGCTAGAACAGAGATTTTCAGGTTATGTTATTATTTATGCGATTTCACATAGCCTACCCCAACTGCGAGAAAAATTATTGTGCGAAAAAAAAACATAATTTACGTTGCATTACATTCGCAGCAATGTGCATTGCTGAATATAAAAGAAGGAGATGTAGAACATGGTGGATTAGACCTTGGATTGAGAACAGAAGGAAAGGAAACATTAGTTCACGAAAAATTCGTGAGTGCAGATCTTAATTAATTCAAACGTTATTTAAGAATGGATCAGAGTCAATTCAATAAGCTATTGAATAATATTCGGAACTTTTCCTATAGTTGAACCATTTCTTGTCAGTATGTTGGTATTCCTGAGTAAAAACTGTTGCCAAAATTGACCAATAAATTGTCAGGTGTAAATATAGCCCATATTGGTCAATTTTATTGTTCAATTTATTGATCAATTTTATTGTTCAATTTATTGATCAATTTTATTGGATCGTGTAAATTCGAATTTAGAAAAAAAGAGCCTATTTGGCAATATTTTATTGAAAATTCGAATAAATCAGACGGAAAAACGGGAAGCAGAGCGACCTGCAAAAAATGCAAATTTGAATTACAAGGAATTGTTGAACGAATGAAAAAACACGTCAGAAAACGGAAGCAGTTATATGTAAACACTTAGTTTTAAATAAACTATCTTCCTTTTTTTGAATTTCCTGATGAGTTATCTGCTTCGGCGACTTGTTTCAACAGCAATTTATAATTTGATTTAAATCACGATTAAAATTGAAAAAATCAGTTGATTTAAATCATGATTTAAATCGTCGCAACCCTGAATCCACCATATACTTTCTTGATGAATCGCAAAAAATTGACAATGGCTGTAATTTTTGTAAAAATAATGACATGTATTTTTTTTCCAGGGTCGTGAATTGAGCGAAGCTAACCCAGACACCAGCAGCCTTCTACTCCCATACAATTGGAAAATTTTCCTGAACGGCGAACCTCCGTGGGGTTGCTAGCAAGACCTAGACTATATTAGAACACCTTTAAACAAATAAACCTGTGCGAATCTGAGCACAGGCTGCCTCGTAAGTACTTCATATTCATTCCTCGAAAAAAAAAGATGTCATTCTCAGATATTTGATAAATTTATCACTTATAATTGCACGAGAGGTTTGTATTTTATCGGGTAAATTTGGGTTGTTTAATGAGAAACTGTTGCCTAACATTTACACGAGAAAAACTGTCAACTATTAAAAACGCGACACCGAAGGTGGAGCGGTTTTAGGTTGACAGTTTTTCGAGTCAAATTGCTAAAGGAAACAGTTTAGAATTTGAATAACACAAATTTACCTGATATCGTGATTACTATCGTTTCGGACGTCCATCGTCTTAATGTATTTAAAAGGTTTTCACGACGTTTCGAATGCTTGTATCTGCAATCGTCTTCAGGTGAATACTGACAAGTTTAGGTGCTACTTACCAATTTATATTACTGTCGGCGCAATGATGCGTGCAATTCCGCCATGTGCAGCGGTGCGTGAAATTAGTTACAGCTCAGTTACAGCTCCAACCATCCGAGTTCGACGAAGAGAGGGATCGTGAGAACATTGGCGGAGAGAGCGACGCACCTATGCAACGACGTGGAGTCACTGGATGCCGAATTAAACCACATCAGAGAGGACCTCCACCGGAATGGATATCCCAAGAAACTCCTAGAAGAAGTATTGAAACAACTCCGGAGAACGAAGACATCTGAAGAGCAACAACAAAGCACAGTGATCTGCCTTCCGTACATCAGAGGTGTCTCCGAGAAGATCAGCAGGATCGGAAACAAGTTCAACATCAAGAGCTGCTTCCAATCCGGCAGTACTTTACGGAGTTTCCTGACCAAGACCAAACCTGACAACAAAAATGAAATCAGTAAGAATTGCATTTATGAAGTTCCATGTGAATGCGGAGATTCCTACATTGGAGAGACAAAGAGACTGTTATCGGTAAAATTGGATGAGCACAAGAAATGGACTCAACGTGGAGAAACATCAAAATCGGGAATCGCTGACCACGCCTGGACTGAGCACCATCGAGTTCTATGGGACGACGCAAGTGTTCTACATAGAGAGGAGCATTGGTTCAAACGAAAGTTCATAGAGGCCGCCTACATCGAAGCTAATAACGCCTTTAGTCAACCAAGCGTTGAGATCAAGAACGTATGGAAACCCCTGATTGCTTTTTCTGGCGGGCTGCAGAGGCGCGAAACTTCACGCACCACCACACCGCGCGAAATTTCACGCACCGCTGCACATGGCGGAATTGCACGCATCATTGCGCCGACAGTAATATAAATTGGTAAGTAGCACCTAAACTTGTCAGTATTCACCTGAAGACGATTGCAGATACAAGCATTCGAAACGTCGTGAAAACCTTTTAAATACATTAAGACGATGGACGTCCGAAACGATAGTAATCAAGTTACCACATCGTCTACAACCTTCAAACAAACGTTACCTGATATCAATACAAACATCGAGTGTAATACGGCAGGACAATTCAATGAATAAGAAATTTAGAAACATATCAATGCAAACTTTATTTATGAAACATTAAAAATAAACACATTTTTATTTGAATGTACAATTATTAAAAACGCAGTTATTGAAATTCATACTAGGAATAGTGATGTCGCTACGGGTGCCACAGCTAATCGTTTCTGTAGTAGATGTTGAAGTTTTTTCTTTTTCCAAACGAATTGATTGAATAATGCTCGAATGATACTCTTTGTCAACTTGTAAGTATGATTTTATTGATGATGAATTGTTATTTTTTTTAGAGCTTGTTCTTCAATACCGCTTTTACTTAATTCGCTAATTGCTGCCGCTCGATTTGAGTGATTTGTAATTTTGACACGTTTGACATCTATATCAATACGTTGTGCTGAGCATTTAGTCCATTTCATTAATTCCAATCGGCACATTCTTATACCAACCTTTAGAATGTTTCTTCTTCCAAAAGGGATTTGGTATAAGAAATACTCTGTCCAATGTTATAAAAGTGTCTCGTTTCTCCATCAACTTTTTAAATAAACGTATTATGCAAATATCTTCCTCTAAAATATTAGGCGTAATCCATTTACTGTCACATAATTTATCGATACCGCCTTGTCTCGTTTTCGAAAATAGAGGATTATACTCGATACCTCCAGTTTCTTTTCCATTTTTTCAATTTCAGATACGAAATAAGTGGTTTTGCAGTAAGCTGCTTCTCCTCCGCGCCAAGCTAATTCAAACGCCAAAATATGATATAATTTCTTTTGAAGTCCTTCCGGTTTATTTTCGTCATATAATCTGGCCATTGCAAATACTTCAGATTTATTAAGAGCTGATGCACTAGATTTTCCGTTTTCGGGTTGTGCTTGTAGGATTTTACGTTTAGCATTACGTGCAGCTCGTGATGAACTAAACTGAACGTCGGTGAAAGGGTTAAATATAATATTGAATTATTTATAATATTTACTTTGTAGCATTTTAGCGGTGGTGTTCCAAATTGTTTTAACTACCGTTTCTTTGTAGTCTTCTCCGTTGCCTTTTCGCATATTAAATGCACAATCTTGCAATATTACATTCAATTTCTCGATGGATGGCTCGAATTTATATCTTTTTGCATCGCAAAACGTAGAAAATTGTCGCCAGATTGATGATTGCGTCGCAACTGTATTAGTAGGCACACATGTATTAACAATTTGACTAATTTCGGCGTTCGTAGACTCACCGAATCGACCGACTCATTGTTAGTGATTAGAAATTCAATAAGTTGTTGACAAACATGTCAAACTATTTATTTTGGCAACCAACACCGCGATAATTGATAAACAAATGAATAAGTGAAAAAAACACTAGTGCATTTGTCGTTGTAAAAGTTGCAGCTAACATTTGCCGCTGTCAAACTGACAATTGCACTGTGGCATATGCGATTTTTTATACATGAGATGAATTGTCATTGTAATTTCTTTGGTACGATAGCTTATCAACCTTCATATTGATACAAATAATTCGCAGATTGATATGCATTAAAAAAATTATATCAACTCAAGATTCTACTGATAAGCTTTGATTTTCGAATTTTGTGAATATCCCGATCAAATAAATATGTTTTTTTTACATTCATCTTTAGATATCTACTATGTTGTTAAGCTTTGATTGTTCTGCATCTTCTAGTCTGGTTTACAAGAGGAGCCATTTTCCGAAATTAGAGTTGAGACTAACCGAAAATTATGATTCGATTCGTAATTGCATTAAGAAAATCTTAGTTCGGAACCAATATCTGGAGAAACAAATTGCAAAAGTTATAAACAATTAACTAAACTAAACAAAAAAAAGTTTTTGAGGTTTTTTGCAATTATCTCAAAAACTATTTCAGATATCCGCAATTTGAAAAAAGGCCTTGAAGAGCAGAAATTTCCTAAAAAAAAGTTCTACCTCCCGGAACTGTGCCGGCAATATTTATAATTTTAATTTAGCGGCGAAAAAAAGGCAGAAAACGCGCGGCTTAGCTCCCGTGCGCGCCGACCGAATCTGACACCTGAACAAAAAAAAAATATTTTAACCGATAAATATTAATATTAAGGAATAAAAATTTAGGTATTATCTAGACATATCAATAAACAATAATCCGTTGGCAAAAATTTTACCTATATTTTTCAATCAATTATGCCTTTGTTAATTAGAAAATGTTACTTGTTGAAAGTTATTATTAAAACCCTGATAATTGTTGAACTAAAAACCTGGATTTTATTTATTCCTTGGTGCTGTTCCTTGAAGGCTTTAAAAAAGATCCCCTTTTTTTTTTTTTTTTTTTTTAAAAAAAGGAAAAAAAAAATTAATTTTTTCAATTATCCCTATGAATTTTTTTCTTATTCTAAAAACGATATAATTTTATTTTTTTTTTAATTTTTTTTTTTTAAAACATTGTTATAAACAAATGCATTGTTTATAAGATTTTCCAAAAAAAAAATTTTGGCAATCTAATCCATAAAGACAATAATGATTTTTCAGAAAAATGTTAAAAAAATTATTGGTTAAAAACGCCTTTGTTAATTAACAATTTTTTGTTGTTGCTAAATATTAATATTAAGGAACCTTTTTTTTTAAATCATTATTTATTTCTTTCTAATACTAGGGAAGAAATGATTTTTTTTTACTTTTTATTTGTTTATTAAATAAACAATTTGTTATAAACAAATGAGTTTTTCGGTTATATTGTTTTTTAAATACTTCCAAAAATACTGAAATCAACCATGGATCGTTTGTTATGAATTTTTTTTTCTATTTTTTATATAATTTTTAATATTTTTGTGCACGTTGACTTGTCGTATTCTTTCAGTTTTTCGTCATTGTTATTAAAATAACTTATATTGAAATCGTCACGTCGACGATGATATTAGAGTGATAGGTAACGGGTCTTGACGGCCATTGATAAGTACTTTCGATCTTCTATTCATTCTAACATTAACATTACATTATGGGGAGAAATGATTCGCAAGTGTGTGTCGATTCCTATGTCCTCAAATAGCTCAGTTGGTAGAGCGTATGACTAGAGATGATAAGGTCGTGGGTTCGGCTCCCACTTGAGGATGCTTTTTTTATTCTCCGTTCAGCAATCAACAAATAGAGCTTCAAACCGAAGCTCTAACTCTACTATTTATTGACTTTTTTCCAATTATTTATAAACTTTTCTCCAAAAAAAATTTTTTTACGGCTTTTTAATTTAAATATTTTATTAACTATTAAAAATACGACTAAAAGTCTTTTTTATTCTCCGTTAATCAATGAACAAATTGAGCTCAAAACAGAAGCTATTATTTGTTAACTTTTCTTCGATTATTTATCAACATATTTCTAAACGAAATTTTTTTGACTTGAATTTCAGACTTTTTATAATAATTTGATTATTATTTTTGAAATTTTGTTACTCATTACTCAGGTGATAAATTATACGACAAATTATATTATTTTTCGATACACAATATTTTATATACGTTCATTACTTGAGGGATGAGCACTCTTAAAAACTCATTATTTTCTTATTTGCATGAATGTCTACGAGAATAATGCATGAACATTAACTGATAATATTAATTTGATTTAAATGAGCTTATTTAAAGTGCACGAAAATATTAAAAATTATATAAAAAATAGAAAACATTTTTTATAACAAACGATACATGGTTGATTTCAGTTTTTTGGAATTTAAAAAAATATAACCGGAAAATTATTTGTTTATAACAAATTGTTTATTTAACAAAAAAAAAAAAAAAAAAATTTTAAATTAGAAAACAAATAATTTAAAAAAAATTTAATTATTTACAAAAAAAAAATTGTTAATTAACAAAGGCGTTTCTTACCAATATTTTTTTTGAAGGACGAATTTTTTCGTAAAAATCATTGTTTATGGATCAGATTGCCAAAAAATATTTTTTAAAACAATGCATTTGTTTATAACAATTTTTTAAACAATATACGTTAAAATTAAAAAAAAAAGTTTATATTGTCATTTTTAGCAATGAGAAAACAAATTAATAGGAATAATTGCAAAAAAAGAATCTCTAATTGTTTTATTTACGTGTTTATTTTTGTATGCCTTTGTTAATAAAAAAGTGAAAAATCATTTTTTTTCAACGGGGATCTTTTTTAAAGCATAACAGCTCCAAGGAGTAAAAAAAATTCCACAATTATCAGGGTTTTTATAATAACTTTCAACAAGTAAAATTTTCTAATTAACAAAGGCATAATTGATTGAGAAATAGAGGTAAAAGTTTTTTGCCGACGGATTATTGTTTATTGATATGTTGAGATAATACCTAAATTTTGTTATTCCTTAATATCAATATTTACTCGGTTAAAATAATTTTTTTTCATCAGGTGTCAGATTCGGTTGGCGCGCCCAGGAACTAAGCCGCGCGTTTTTTCTTTTTTTTTTCGCCGCTAAATTAAAATGATAAATATTTCCGGGAGGTAGGACTTTTTTTAGGAAATGTTTGCTCTTTAAGGATCTTTTTTCAAATTTCGGATATCTCAAATAGTTTTTGAGATATTTGCAAAAACCTCACAAACTTTTTTTTGTTTAGTTAATTGTTTATAACTTTTGCAATTTGTTTACCCAGATATTGGTTCCGAACTAAGATTTTCTTAATGCAATTACGAATCGAATGAAACCTCGATCATAATTTTCGGTTGGTCTTAACTCTAATTTCGGAAAATGGCTCTTGTGAACCAGACTATTCATAAAATGAAAAAGTTTAATATTTATTTCGAAATCATCATTTATTATCGATGTTGATCCGATATTTAGATTTTGAATCTGAGAATTCCGTCAGAGGCAAAAATCTTCTTTATTTACTTCTCAGAATGGGCGAGGTTAAGAATAGGCAAATAATCGTATTTAAGGTCCTAAACATCTCTTTCTCAATATTCATCCACTGGCCTCACCCTATTGAATTCAATAAATAATTACCTAAACAGATTATAGATAATACTTATAAACACTCTCTTTCATTTCCAAATGAGGTATAGCGAAATTATGAACCGCCTTTTTATTTATTTATAACTGTTTGTGTTAAAATGAGTTATGGGAAAACACATAGCAAGGTCTTGTAATCTTTTTTTTTGGAAATAAATAAACGTCTTATTTATTCATGTAATCACTCATATATTCCTTTCTTTCAGCTTGCTTACTTCACCGTAAATTTTTAATTGTATTTAACAAATCCATCTTTAATCTCGATCAATCATGAAGATCTCAAACACTGAAGAAAGAGTTCACATCTTGGACGACAATTCCGGCGTGTGGTCCGTCATCAAAGACATTGCCGCCAACAACAACCAAGAAGAGGCTTTCTACGTCTGCGACATCGGAGACATCGTCCGCAAGCACAAGACATGGTGCGCCAAGCTACCTAGAGTTCAGCCTCACTATGGTAAACGTTGTTTTGATAAGCTTTACGAAAGATAAATGTTTCTCTAGACAGACGATGAGCAGGCAAATCAGAATGAGTAAAATGTAAGGGCTGGGTGACTCAGGGGGCGTCTGTTTTTCGAGCAAAACACACATAATTCGGTTTTATTGAGTATACTTCTACTGTTTTGGCAAATACGTTCACCGCTTACTTCAATAATAATGTTACGACCTTGCTGCTTCAGTATGTTCCGGGCCAAAGGTTCTTAAAAACTTGCGCCACATCTGAAATTGTAGAACTCAAATAAACATTTAGGCGCCCAACGTGGGGCTCATGTTATGCACACTGAATTCTGTCTGATTTGGCCGAACTTTAGGGCGTACCGGTTCGAAAACCTAACCGCAATCCTTATTTTTTCGCATTGCAGCTGTCAAATGCAACGACGGCCTGATCGTGTTGGAAACGCTCAACGCCCTCGGCGCCAGCTTTGATTGCGCATCCAAAGGCGAGATCAACAAAGTGCTCGGCTTGGGTGTTGAGCCGAATCGCATCATCTTCGCCAATCCCGCCAAACCGGCGAGCCACATCAGGCATGCCGAGGCGATGGGAGTGTCGACTATGACGTTCGACAACGAGACGGAGCTGCATAAGGTCAAGAACATGTTTCCCGATGCCAGGTATGTCACTATTTGTTCTAGAATTTTTTTGTGCGCATGCCTCACCTTTTGCCATGTTTTTCGGACATTTTATTATAACCCGTGAATATGAAGGTTTAAATGTATTAATAGAGAGAGAGAGAGAGAAATATACTTTATTGTCGAAGAAACAAATTCTTATGGACAAAGCTTGTAGAATTAACTAAATACTAACAAATAAATAGCGACTTAAACACAGTTTCACAAATATGACATAAAGTTAAAAAATATTAGTAAGCACCTATATATGTAATAACAGATAATGTATAAGGTAAAAAATTTAGTAATTTATGGTTCAATTCAGAGAACCCGTTGTCTAACAAACGTTCAAAAGAACGGTACATCTTTATAACATTACAGATTAAAAATAGAGGTGAGCAATTGTCATAGTCTATAATGAGAAAACTTTAGAAATGTACTTAAAACTTTAATTAAAAATAACGTTTTCTAAATATTTTATGATCTTGGATTGTCCTTAGTTCAGTGGGTATGTGATTATATATTTTTTTACTCTCGTAGAACAGAGAGCATTTAGTTAGAGTGGACTTTGGAATGGGTAGAGCTATTTTCCTTTCTGTTATTTGACGGGTCATATATTTTTTATGCATCAAGCATGCCGTTTCCAATATGAACAAGCAGGTCAGTGTAAGAATTTCCTTTCTCAAAAATAATGGTTTGCATGGCTCACGTGGACCCACTTTGGCTAGATATCTTACTGCTCTTTTTTGTAGCACAAACACTGAATGGAGGAGCTGTTGGCTACAATAACCCCAGAAGGCTATACCATATCTCATATGGGATTCTATCATTGAGTGATAGACCATTTTTGCTGTTGCTGCGCTTAACTCGTTTGTGACCACTCTGAGGGCAAAGCATCCCGATGCCAATTTTTTTGTTAAAGCTAGGACATGTTGGTCAAACTTCAGTTTCTCATCCAAAGTTATTCCTAGGAATTTAGTTGTTTCTTTGTATTCTAAAGTTTGTCTGTTCAAGTTTAGATTCTGGCAATCAAAGTTAAAGCCCATTATTTTAGTTTTCTTGTGGTCGAAGCATAAATAATTTGCATCGCACCACTTTTGAATCATTTTCAGGTCTCTATTTATAATATCTTTCATGTTGTTGTAACTTTTTCCGTGCCAGAGTATGGTAGGGTGATCCGAAAAGATGGTGAACTTTCCTTGAATGGGAATATCGGCCAGGTCATTTAGGTATAGGAGGAAGAGAATTGGACCAAGGACAGATCCTTGTGGGACTCCCCTCGACATATCCCTGATGTCTGACCAATTCCCATTTGACTTTACAATCTGTTTCCTATCGTCTAGATAGGATTTAATCCAGTCAAGACATACTCCTCTAAAACCGTAGTGATGCAGCTTGTCCAGAAGTATTCTATGATTAACGCAATCAAAGGCTTTTGTCAAGTCGCAGAACACTGCCGCAACTGCCTCACTGCTGTTCAGATTGGTGTAAATATGTTCCAGGAATGAGAATATGGCATCATTTGTGCCCTTGTTGCTCTGAAATCCAAACTGAGAATCTGACAATATATTATTGAGGTTTAGAAATGTTACAATCCGTTTTTTTACAAGCTTTTCTATTATTTTAGATAACGTTGAAAGTAGAGAGATCGTTTTCAATTATTAATCCACGATCAGTTCACTATAGTTTTAATTGTTTTATACTGAGCATAAAATAATACAATCAAATTAATAAAAATATATAATGTTATATCAGTTAAAAAAATGGGCAAAAAACGCTGTTATTATGGGTAATTTTTGAGGAGGAACTAACGGTAAACCCTCAAAAAAACCACAGTAGTTGCGTTTACAAAAAAGAGAGTACTGAGAGGACTCAAGCCACCAGTCCTGAACGGGGTAGAAATTTCAATTGCACAAGAGGCAAAATACTTGGGAGTCATCTATGACCGCAAACTGACATGGAATCAACACCTACAAAAAATAATTCAACAAAGCACGGTAACCCTCAACCTATGCAAAAAAATGTGTGGAAAAAACTCGGGGCTACAACCAAAAATGATAATCTGGCTATATAGCAGGGTCATCAGACCCATGATAGCACAGGGTTCGGTGATATGGTGGCCAAAGACTCAGCAGTCTGGAGCGATTCAAAGGCTAAGCGCCATCCAAAGGCCTGGCTGCCACGGGAGCCATGAGGACCACCCCAACAGCCGCCTTAGAAGTCTTGCTGAACCTACCACCACTTCATGTTTACATACAGGGCGAAGCCAGGTCAGTCGCCAGTACACTGACCAGAGGGCAAGCGCCAATAAGTAGACTGCATGGCAAAGTGTGTAACGATCTAAGCAAAGAGTTGGAAACCGACCCCATAATGGGAATACCATCGGATGAGATGCTTCCCAAGTATAGCTTTGAAAAAAACTGTGAAACAGTATAGCAGACAGAGAGGCATAGAAGGGAGGACCTCCTATTAATGCAGGAATATATTTGGCCATGCCAAAGGCAGGAGTCTCACTGAGCCTAGGCAAACATGTGACGATATTCCAGGCAGAAGTTGCAGCAATACACCAGTGCGTGGAGGAGTTACTAAGGCAAGAGTTTAAGGAAAAGTCCATTGCCATATACTCTGACAGCCAAGCGGCTATTAAAGCCATCAGCTCCATGCAAGTCAACTCCAAACTTGTCTGGGACTGCTTGGAAGCCCTGCAAAGGGTGGGCGGTCAAAACAGACTATCTCTGGCTTGGGTGCCGGGCCACACAGGCTACAAGGGCAACGAAGAGGAAGATCCATTAGCCCGAGAAGGAGCACGACGTGACCCAATTGGCCCAGAACATTTTTGAGGTACAGCGAAAGCGTTGCGAACAACACTAACCAATAATTGGTTGAAAGAGCAATCTCAAGAATGGTGGAACATGGCGCCGGGCATGAGACAGGCCAAAGAGTTCATCAAGGGACCATCGCCAAAATTCACAGAGTACCTGCTAAGCCAGAATAGGAAATCAACCAGGAGTCTAGTAACAAGGAGGGGTCTAGGCAGGGAACTGTAACATAACATGAGGGCATACACAATAGATATGCAAAGGTCGCAGTGAAGTGGCTCCTAGCCCACAAGCCCCGTACAAATTTAATCTAGTAATTTTGATCCATTTAATTGTTAATGTTATAGTTTGTGCTGTAACATCAAATGATGAATGTTTTTTATAAGTAAAAGTAACTATAATTAATAATTTGTAGTTTTTGATTATTTACCTTTATTTTTTTAGTTATTGATTTATGAATTAATTGCCCAAATTTTCATATTACCCGCTTTTTTACATAGTGGAGGCGCTTGCGCGTAAAGAGTCATGAAAAGGCCTATTGGCAATAGTTATGATGGTGGGTGCTATTTTGTTTCATCGGTGCAGACATCGCTGACTTAGAAAACACTGATAATGTTGAAAGATAACGTTTTACAGTTTTTATCAAATGTTTTTCTGAAAGCAGCAGAAAAAATGTGTTCGTTTACATTTTCTGTTAATTCATTAATATAAATAAAACTATAGTTAAAGCACTTGCTACCCTTTTTTATTCCGGACAATATGCTATTATCTACAGTGTGACCCATTTGAAATGGAACCACCCCTGTAGAATACGCATTTATCAATCAATATAAAAAAATTTTTTTTTAATATTAAGCATCAAAAACTGTATTTTCACACAAATTTTCATAACTTTAGTTTCATTTCCAAGACACTCTATGGTTTTTTTCTTTGTCAAAAACTGCAAAAGTTTATTATTTTTGTTTTCAAATTTGTCTACACCACTGGATTTGTAGTCGCTATAAATAAAAACCATCAAAATTTCATAAAAAAATATTGGTTAACAACGAAGTTACAACTTTAATTTAGGAAACAAAGTATTTGATTATAATTTTTATTTAGATTATAGACATATTAAAAATCTGGCAACATTGCCGATACAAAGTAGATCATCAGTGAACTTGTACAGTGAAAATCCGAAGTCAATAGCTCATTCCGTTCTACAGTTATAACTCCTGCAAGTATGGTAATGAAAGCCATTTGAGGTTGAAGCGATTTTGTAATAAAAATCTGACTACGCCACTGGATTTGTGCCGAAATTACACCTCAACAAATAAGAAATAGTGTAAAAAATATTTGGAAGAGATACGATAAATGTGTTGAACTAAATGGAGGTTTGGTAGAAGCCACAAAAATTCAAATATTTAAATTTACAGTAATGTTTATTTTAGTTTTAGTTTTTGCTTAATGACGTTTTATTGTTGAATAAATACTTTAAAACTTGTTTCTATTCATTTCGTTTTGATCGGCTATGGAAGAATGTACTACTGAATAACTTGAAAAGGAATTTCAAATTTTCTGTTCTTTTCGAATACACTTATGACCTACACTTAAATAAATGATTTTAAGGGAATATAATTTACAAATCCTGTGGCCTAGTCAGATTTTTATTACAAAATCGCTTCCACCACAAATCGCTCACATTACCATTCTTATAACTGTAGAACGGAATGAGCTATTGACTTCGGATTTTCACTGTACAGGTTCACCGGTGTTCTACTTTGTATCGACGGTGTTGCCAGATTTTAAATATGTCTATAATCTAAATAAAAATTATAATCAAATACTTTGTTTCCAAAATTGAAGTTGTTGTAACTTCGTTGTTAATTGAATTTTTTTAAAGAAATTTTGATGGTTTTTATTTATAACGACTACGAATCCAGTGGTGTAGTCAAACTTGAAAACAAAAATTGCCTAATAAACTTTTGCCGTTTTTGACAAAGAAAAAAAACCATAGTGTGCCTTGGAAATAAAATTGAAGTTATGAAAATTTGTGTCAAGATACAGTTTTCGATGCTTAATATTATTTTTACTTTTTTTGAGATTGATTGAAAAATGCGTATTTTACAGGTGTGGTTCCATTTTAAATGGGTCACACTATATATACAAACTGACAAGCAGATATAATGATTTTCATAATTCGATATTTGCCTGAATTTTGTTTTCAAATTCAACTTGAGGTATTCTGATAAATGTATAGTGTGTTCATATAACTAATTTTGGCAGTACAACTGATTTTTCTGGTGAATTGCTATTACCATTTAAAGTATTTTTGTTGCTCATCGTGTATTCTCATCGCAGAATGGTTATCCGCATTCGTTGCGATGCCGAGGAAGCCCAATGCCAGCTGGGTAACAAGTTTGGGTGCGATCCTGCCACGGAAGCTCCGGAACTCCTTCGCCTCGCCAGATCGCTGGACATCAACGTCATCGGTGTCAGTTTCCACGTTGGATCAGGATGCCGCGATCCGCCGGTATTTCGCAGAGCTATTTCGGAGTGCCGAAAAATTTTCGACTATGCTGCGTCTCTGGGCTTCGAGTTTTCTCTGCTGGATATCGGCGGAGGATTTCCCGGAGACAGAGGGACGTCAATTGATGAGGTAAGAGTTTTTTTGGAGCATGTATTTTCAGGATTAGTCCCGGGTTTCGGAATAGAACTGTATCCAGATGGATGAGCCAATTGCTGGTTGTCCACCTAGGTAATGTGGAGCCGACGACATTGTTATCATAGCCAAAAGCAAATTCGAGGGGAATCTCTTTATAGACAGAAGGATTTAAATAACTATTATTGGTGCCTCCTAAGAATTTTGAAAACCACATTGTTGTTACGATTCACTAGAAGAACAAACTCTTATGGCCGGTTTGGTTAACAAAACAAACCTGGAATAGCGGATTCTCTTAAAAATTAAATCAAGAATTCAGGAAAAGCTTTTTTGCACGGTTTGTTTCTACCTTTCAAATTGGTTTATTAAACCATTCAGCTTTATTTTGGAGAAAAGCCAGCACTACTAGGACTACCACCTCTGCACCTTGTCATTGAGCATGAAGCCATACATGCTGCATACAGACTCAAAGGCGCAAGCCAATGGATCGGTACTAAGGCAGACCATGGACACTCAGCTATCTGGAACAGGGCAAAGGAAGGTTTCCAGTCCTATTAATGGAAAGAGACAGATCCCCGCCTGTTCTGGATTTTAGAAAAGGACCCAATATAACCATCCCCACCCACAAGGGAGGAATGGAAAGACAATGCGCCTGACAGACCCCCAAACCATGGATCAACCTGGTACACAGATGGATCAAGATTTGGGGGAATGTCCGGCGCAGGGGTCTACGAAGAAGGAACAAAGAGAGAAATCTCAGTTCCTTTAGGCAAATATGCCTCAGTGTTCCAGGCTGAAGTATATGCTATACTCACCTGTGTCCAGGAAAATCTCGACAATAAAAGTCGAGGGCCTACTGCCATCTACTCGGACAGCAAAGCTGCTATATGGCGTTAGGCGCAAATAGGATTGTATCCAAACTGGTGTTCGAGTGTAGAAACTCCATAGAAAGTTTATCGAAAACAAGCAAAGTCAGCCTCATATGGGTCCCGGGACACTCAGGTGTCCCCGGGATGCAGACAGATTACCCAAGATAGGATCGGGAAAGACCCCAGTTGGACCTGAATCCATCTTGGGAATACCCAGCAGCCTGGCAAGATGCGCCAGGCATGAGGCAATCAAAGCTCCACACAAAGGAGCCATGGAAAAAAATGTCTAGAGAGATCCTGTCACTTAACAGACGGGACATCAAGACTGTGACTGGCACATGGAGCTCATCGGGATCCCAGATGATCCCCTATGTAGATGGTGCCTGGAAGATGACGAGACATCGTCGCACATCCTCACTGAGTGCCCAGCTTTGGTGCACCAGAGGGAGATCAACCTTGGGAGCATAATTCTGAACCCAGAGGACGTCAAGGAGATTCGGCTGAGGAAGTTGCTGAATTTTGTCAAAGAAATCGGCATGCCCAGCTGATTTTCTCAGAACAAGTGGGCGCACAATGGGCCCAAATAGAGAGGCGTACGTGCACGGGGTTCTTCGGAACCAGCCCACCTTGTGCGAAGAAGAAGAAGAAGAAGCCAGCACTTCAAAACAATGTAATTCTCCTAGCGCGGCGCTTGGCTCACGATGGCACTGCTCTTGGCTCACGATGGCACTGCCCTTGTTTAAGGGTAGTGCTGGCCACATTACCTGTCTAGAAATATTGTTCAACCCTGGTAATAGCAGCCTTACCTGGTCAGCACATATTAATGGGAGAGATCACAAACTCATAAATTTGCTTCATATGTGCTTGAAGTTGAAATATAGGGATACAATATTATGTATACATAGTTTTTCCTAGAAGATATTGTGTAATATTCGAATACACATTGCTCTAAAACCCTCAAATTCAGTAAGACATTCAAACTGCGTTATTGCAGCTTCTTTTGATGTCATAAATCCATTGATTTGACATTTTCCCGTATTGTCAGTGTCACTATTTTGCGGAACTTCTGAGGAAATGTTATTTTGTTTCATCCTATGAATAAATCAGAACTTATGTCAGCATGTGTATATTGAAATGAAGGCTTCGTATTTGATAGCTGTTCTTGATTTAGTTATTCTTGAATAATATGTATGTATACCGAGTGATGTCATTATTTTTTCGGCCTGCTCATATTTAAAAAAAATATTAATAACGCTTGGCAACTCTGTAATTATCTGGCGCGATCGGCGATAGATCTGAACTTGTTATGTCACATTCTGGCGCGGTTTCCGCAGTGTTCAAACAGGAGCATTTCTTTGATTTTTTTTTTATTCAAACTACTCCGAAAAAAAAAATCAACTTCTTTCCTTATCGTTCTGGATGGACATTGTGGTATTTTTTCCATAAATAAGTGATCTCTCCTATTAATGAATCGTTATTCGATTTCAGATAGCACAAGTCGTCAATCTCGCTCTGGACGATTATTTCCAAGACGAATCTGTGAAGGTGATCGCGGAACCGGGTAGGTTCTACGTGAGCTCCGCTTTCACTCTAGCTTGCAACATCCATTCCATCCGCAATGTCGTTCAAACTAACGTGGAGTCGGGAAACCTGGAAACTCACCGCATGTACTACATCAACGACGGTGTATACGGAAGCTTCAATTGCATCTTGTACGACCATCAAGTTGTCGTTCCGCAGCCTTTGAAAGAACATCCCGGCGCCAAGTACTACCCGAGCAGCATTTGGGGGCCCACTTGCGACGGACTAGATCAAGTTGTGGAGCACGTCATGATGCCCGACATGAAGGTTGGCGACTGGTTGGTCTTCGAAGATATGGGCGCTTACACCCTGCCCGTTGCGAGTCCTTTCAATGGTTTTCCCATCCCGAAAGTGCAAGTCGTTATGGATGAGAATATTTGGTGAGTGTATAAGTGAAACTCCATTTGACTGTCTTTCGTAATTGAATATTATTTTCAGGTCTCTGATGAAGGACATGTTACAACTTCAGGACAGTCATTTCGAGATGTTGGCTCTTCCAGAAAATCTAAAGAATCGCGAAAGGAACGACACATGTTATGATTTGCCATCTTTTCCAATAAATGTTAATATTCCTGGTGTCGAAGGGGAACATATTTTGGATTTTGTTGACGTCATTGCAATGGAATAAGTCTACGATTTGGATATAATTTGTCACATGATTCGTTATTTTAAAACTTTTTTTATCAATTCTATAATTTTAAATTGAATTATTACTTTTATAACCACTTTATACTTCATAAAAATTTTTGATTTTCATTGATTTTACTAGGGACGTATTTGTTAAATGCATATAATATGGAGTTGCAATTGTTTTTTATCGACTATTACCACTTTCGTGATGATATTTGATCAAATTCAATTGCAATTTTGGTGTGTAAGCAAGGGGGCAGCTTAAAGCTTATTTCAAACGGATAAACTTCTTTAAGTATCCATCCTAGTTTATTTTTGTATATTTAATATTTATTAGAGAAATATACTAGGGTGTGTATATTAAATGCTTTTTAGATTTAGATGCAGTGGAAAAATTAAATGACTTGAATGTAAGGTGTTATTTTATTTCTGTCTAGTTAGTTCATATACTTTCTTCGAAAGTTAAAATTCGAGGCCCCCAACGTGGGGCCGCGAGTCCTTACCACAACTTTGTTATAACAAAATTGGTTGGATTCATTTATAGTTGCGAGGAATGTTTCATTTGTTCTTTGGATGAGTCCTTTTGAATAAAAAAAATATATCTCCAGGAAATATGAGGGTGAACTGGAAAAATTTCGCACCCAACAAAGAAACAAGACTTTTCTTCACATTTATTTTTAAAGCGATGGCTGCTCATTAGACGAAAATCTCTGTCCTCCGAGTGCAACTTTTAGCTGAGGGAACAGAAAAAGTCGCTTGGTGCTAGATCTGGTGGGTAAGGAGAGTGGTCAAGCAATTTTTTTGTTCTGCAAATGTGGCCATTTTCCCATAATTTCTGCTTGTCAAGTAATTATTCATATTATCCATGACTATTCCAAAAGACAGTCCCCATCACTTTTACAGCCGAAAAAAATACATTTTCTTTTTATTACACGCTATATTAGCTTCACTTGTATGTTTGTTTGTAACCGACTCCTTTGGGCGCGATTTTGACCTACTTCTAGACGTACGAATGATTAGAAATTTGGCAGGTGTACATAATTCCGGTGACAATGCATTAAGAAATTTTTGTGTGAAAAAAAACAATGGCGGACGAGTTTTGTGATTATGGTCCGATTCGCTTCAAAATTGGTATCTGAGGGTTTTCGTGGTCGGAGATTATGATTCTTTCGTGAAAATTGAAAAATTCAAGATGGCGGCTCCAAAATGGTGGATGAGTTTTGTGATTATGGTCTGATTCTATTCAAAATTGGTATGTGGGGGTTTTTGGGGTCGAATAGATTATTTTGTAAAAATTGAAAAATTCAAGATGGCGGCCGAGTTTTGTGATTATGGTCTGATTCTATTCAAAATTGGTATGTGGGGGTTTTTGGAGTCGAATATTATGATTCTTTTGTAAAAATTGAAAAATTCAAGATGGCGGCCGAGTTTTGTGATTATAGTCTGATTCTATTCAAAATTGGTATGTGGGGGTTTTTGGAGTCGAATATTATAATTCATTCGTTAAAATTGAAAAATTCAAGATGGCGGCTCCAAAATGGCGGCCGAGTTTTGTTATTATGGTCTGATTCTATTCAAAATTGGTATATGGGGGTTTTTGGAGTCGAATATTATGATTCATTCGTGAAAATTGAAAAATTCAAGATGGCGGCTCCAAAATGGTGGACGAGTTTTGTGATTATGGTCTGATTCTATTCAAAATTGGTATGTGGGGGTTTTTGGAGTCGAATATTATGATTCTTTCGTGAAAATTGAAAAATTCAAGATGGCGGCTCCAAAATGGTGGACGAATTTTGTGATTATGGTCCGATTCTATTCAAAATTGGTATGTGGGGGTTTTTGGAGTCGAATATTATGATTCTTTCGTGAAATTGAAAAATTCAAGATGCCTCCAAAATGGTGGACGAGTTTTGTGATTATTCTATCAAAATTGGTATGTGGGGGTTTTTGGAGTCGAATATTATGATTCTTTCGTGAACATTGAAAAATTCAAGATTGCAACTCCAAAATGGTGGACGAGTTTTGTGATTATGGTCTGATTCTATTCAAAATTGGTGTTTTTGGAGTCTAATATTATGATTCTTTCGTGAACATTGAAAAATTCAAGATGACTTCAAAATGGTGGACGAGTTTTGTGATTATGGTCCGATTCTATTCAAAATTGGTATGTGGAGGTTTTTGGGGTCGGAGATTATGATTATTTTGTCAAAATTGAAAAATTCTAGATGGCTCCAAAATGGCAGACGAGTTTTGTGATTATGGTCCGATTCTATTCAAAATTGGAGAATAATAGTTAACAAAATTAAATTACAATAATAATAGTTTGAAAAACTAAAAAACACGCTTTACTAGAAAACAAAACTAAAAAGTTGAAAATAAATAATAGTTTAAAAACTAAAGAACACGCTTTAATAAATAACTAAACTAAAAATTAGAAAATAATTTAAAATGAGTTCGAAATAAGAATACAGTGATTAACAACAAATTTATTTCATCGTAAAAAAGCGTGGGGTGCTTTTTAAGATATTTTCATAATGATTCTACTTTTACCAATATCTGTCCATGAAATATTAACACTTGTCTGGAACACCGTAGAAAAGTTGGCGATTTGTCTCTATTTTATAGATATTTTCATGGGCGATGCTCTTCTGAAATATCAACAATCGTTCCTGCTTTGGCAGTCTCTTCGAGATTAACCCGTCAAGTTCAGTCATCACACCCCTTCGTGGTCACTTTGGAGACCTGCAGAACATCACTTTCCGAAGACTCGTTCATCCAACGAACAGCGAGGCTTTGGAACTCATTGCCTAGGGAGGTGTTCCCCGAGGCATACAACCTTCAGAAATTTAAGAAGAACACCAACTCCTACCTTCTTTCCCTTGGTTCCCACGATGTTCTCTGAACATTACAGGATATCCCTTTTTCGTGGGAACCAGAACATAAAAAAAAAATAAAAATTGACATCAAGCACCCCACGCTTTTTTACGATGAAATAAATTTTTTGTTAATCACTGTATTCTTATTTCAAACTCATTTAAAATTATTTTCTACTTTTTAGTTTAGTTTTCTATTAAAGCGTGTTCTTTAGTTTTTAAACTATTATTTGGGGAGATGATTCCCCCTTCACAGCCCACTGTTTTGACTGTATTTTTGTTTCTGAGGTATAAGAGTAATGCAAACTACACGGATAGAGAATGCTAATTTACATAGAGCCACTAATTTTCAAGAGAGGTTCGGCATTAATGTCTGGGTTGGTGTTTTGGATACCAAAATTATTGGTCCCTACTTTTTCGATACTCCATTGATGGGGGAGTTGTATCTTGAGTTCCTATCGGAGATTCTAGGCAATTTTTTGGAAGATTTGCCTCTGAATGTCCTAAGGAAATATGAATATTTCCATCATGACGGAGCACCACCGTATCGCACAAGAATTTGTAAAACATTTCTCGATAGAACCATGCCAGGAAGATGGACAGGAAACAACGGTCCTATTAAATGGCCACCGCGTTCACCCGACCTCACTCTACTTGATTATTCGATATGGGGTTTCATCAAGGACAAAGTCTTCAGTTCAACTTTTGAGAATCTGGAAGAGTTGAAAGCTTCAATAAGATGAGCATGCATGGCTATAACTCCCCGAATGCTACAAAATTGCCACAAACATACAATTTTCAGAGCGAAAATGTGTTTGAAGCGTCACTTTGAACACATTAGACGTCGGTAGCGATGACTATATATCGCCTTTTGCCTGCGAAGCCAAGAGCAAAATCAGTAAAATCTTTTTTTTTTTGAATTTTTATTGTTCAGACCTTGATGATGGAATTTATGGACAGAAATGTAGAAACAAAAACCAGGTAAGATACATATCTGAACTTGCAATGCCCAATATATCGGTCAGAGTCGAAGAAAGATAATTACTAGAGTCATGGAACATGTCAAAATCATTGAAAACACCTCGATCCTAACATTCTCCAAGCCAACACAAAAAGCTTATTTGCTAATCACATAATTAACTCCGAACAAAATTTTCAAATTTGATAATGACCTAGAAATCACTAAGGCAATAAACTTAATCTTCTTGAAATTTTCGAAAACTTGTCCATCAATAACAGTGATGTTACTTCTTTGAATGAACAGATAAACTTTGATTGTATTAGTTTCTTCAACTGCCTTGTTTTCTATAAATAAAATACCCTATTTTCTAATTTCTTTGTTTGTTTCTTTGTTTTATCAACTTTAGAGTTTGCCACCTGTTGAATTTGGATATTACTTTGGTTCCTTCCTTAGTAATTTTGACCTTCTCAGCTAGTTGTCACCTTTATTTAGAAATACTGCTATCTACTTTGGTTTTATATCCTCTCTTTTCAACTGACAAAAGAAGGAGGTTCTCTAGTCAATGCGTATATTTTATTTTTATAATTTTTTTTCATGTATGATCACGCATAACTTTTTACTGAGGCGTCCGATTCCGATAATTTTTTTTCAGTGGTGTACTTCGAAGTTGGTCTCATTTGAATGAAGATGAAATCTACCCTAAGGGTAGCAAAATGAAGGATATTGATCACTCACCCTCTGAATTCTGGTCCGTTAACCGATTCTATCAGGCATAACTTTGTACTGGGATCTTAGATTTGGATGATTCTTCTTTTATCAGATAGGGTATACCTCATAGTTGATCATATTTGAATTTCAAATGGAATTATCCACCCTTACGGGTAGAAAAATAGGGGATAATTGATTTTTCACTTGTGAACATTGGCACACATATGTAGTTGACAATGACAGATCGCTAGTGTCATTATCACAATCCTTATATTCTATGAGAGGATGGAATGATATACAAAGTAATGAAATAAACTAACCAGAACAACAAAAATAATTTATATTACAACAAATAGTAAAAGTAGATAATCATATTATTTAACTGGTAATAGTTGAAGTAAGGTGGGTAAGTAAGTATTTTGGAAGTAATAAAAAAACAAGCAGTTAGTAATTAGTAGATTTCAGCCACAAAAAATTGAAAAATAAAAACTTTTTAACAAAAAATTGAACCGACGAAATACGGAACTGAAAAGTAAAAAATAAAATGAACCTTCTTAGTCTCAATAACTAAGCTCCTAACCTAATGTAAGTAACTAATTTTGAGTCGGCGCCAAACAATCAACAAAGATCATTAAATTACTTCAAAAAAATTATCAGAATGTCACCGCCCAACTCGATGCCATCATTTTACGCCTTACCTAATTCATTTGCTTTTCAGTTCCATATTTCGTCGGTTTAATTTTTTGTTAAAAAGTTTTTATTAGAATGTTGCTCTCCGTTTTTTTTTTGCCGATGATGGACCTTTATAGGTTCGAAACATGTCCCCTGATTAAGAGGAAAATAAACATTGTGGGGTATGACTAAGAGTTTTCTTGGAATATTCCATACTCCACTATGAGATAAGATAGACTTTTTTCACAAATTATATCTGAACTCGGTAAAATAAGAATTACTTAAATTCATTTTAAAAAATACGCCCGTATTCGAATAAATTGAGTTGAGGGTGGCCCCCGAAGAACGAAACGTCGTATTTAAAATCAATCACAGCATATCGAAACAAATTTAAAACATAGAAAAAAGTTTCCTGAACACATTTTCATATTCCGTAAAGAAAAGAAAACGGGCCATTTCGGTTTTTCCCGTATATTTTGAAAACAGTTGGTGATATTTTCGATTTGGAAACATCGTTTCATTGTTCACTAAAATAGGCAACTTTTGTCTAATTTAACCAACTATCATTTACCGTTTTCGAGATGCCAATATAGTGGTACGACATGAAAAATAGCGACTTTATATGTCTTTTCAACAGTTTTGAAGATTACACTATAATGATCTAATGATCACTATAAAATATCAGAAAAAAGGAAGTTTCCATTATGCCGAGTTAGATAAAAAAAATCTAAAATAGAAAAAATATTTTTTTAATTATATTTTACAAAAAATCTGAATTTTTTTCAGTTATTCTCTCCATTGTAACATTTCAAAGTTCAACACTGGTCCAACAAACATCTTGTTTGGATCACCTTCGCTAAATATCTGGACGAATCTTTTGCAAGCCGTTGTCGGTTTGGGTCTTGCATATTGACGTGGTAAATGCCCGTTGTGGTACTAAAAATCAAGATGTCATAACCAGAAAATAATTTCATTCAATTAACTCACATATAACCGTTCAACCATTCAAAGTTATCGATGATACTCCACACAGTATAGGAAGTCACATTCACTCCATCATAGATTGCGTCTATCATTTCGCTCATGTAATTCTGAAAAAAAAATATTTCGAAAGTTCACACTTTTAATAAGCAGCAGTTTGTACACTCACCATCAAATAATCAATACGGCTTTGATCTGTCAAAGTACCAGTGCTGTCAGCAGTTCCATTTTCGGTAACCTGGATTTCCACATCACCATAAGTTTGCTTGATCCATCTTAACATTCTTCCGAAACCCCAGGCAGCAACCTATGAAACAGATTTAATTTCTCAGCCATGATCTAATCACTTAAAATATGGTTAAATTGAAGTGGCGCCCAACATGGGGCTTGGTGTACCGTTAATACACGAATTCGTATATCGATATAAATCGCCCATATTGTACCTAGTTATTCGAGAAAATAGGTACGTATCTCTTGGGCACGGCTAGGTTGGTCAGGTTAACGAGTGTCCAGCAATACTGGGGACCTTTTAGTACAAAGGCGTAGTAGCATATTTACAGCTGCAAGCGCAATAAGCACACTAAGATGGCGCTCCCGAGTTCATGGATGTTAGAAACACCGGAGGATTCAGCAAAATTTCTGGTTGGGGGGGGAGTGTGCTCACCGGTGTTGCTGATTAGCCCTGATCGCAGGGCTAATAAATAAATTGAAAAAAGGTACGTATATTATTACCAAAGATCAAAATCTGCGAGTCGAACACAACTTACATTGACTGGGCATTCAATATGCAGAAAATTGATGGAAGTTATTACAAAGAGAGTCAAAACAATATGGAACACTTCTGAGTTAGTGCAAAAACAATATTTTTGTGAGCACGGGAGACATATTGATTCCTTCGAAGATATAACTTTCAAATCCTGAATTGAGAAAAATGAATTGTTGCTATGACAAATATAGGATGAATGAAGATACGTCAGAGGAATTAAGAAGTTTTTTCAAGTAGTGTAGCTATTGTAGAACTAGCTTGGAGAGGTAACGTTGCGGTTTTCAACGAAGAAAGTGACAACAAAGGCTGTTTAGCAAACATAATTATATAACACCCGGTATTTTTCTGTATAGCTAAGATTAGTGGACTCATTGAATTAGAGAAAAACTGGTAGTACTTATATAACCTCAAATGTGGATTGGCTTTTAATAAAATTAATTCATTAAATATATATATATATATATATATATATACAGTGTCAGTCATAAAGTATGCTACATATGGAAAAAAAATGGTTATTGAAATTTCTGAAAAACTCTAATGGCGGTTCCTGCATGTCTGGCAACTAAAAAATCCGTTGCGACTTATATCACGTGACCTCAGATTTGGCGGGAATTAAAAAAAAAGTTGTGTAAACTAATCATATATTTGTGGAATCGACATTTTGCGGGAGATTAATTATGAAAACACGATTTAGTCTTGTCACTAGATGAAGTCATGCTCTCTATATTGATGCACATCAGCTTATTCAATATGCTCAACCCGTAAATAAAATTTAAACCAACTAATATTTGTAATTAATACATTATTTATCCTTGCTAAATTTAATATTGGTTAGTAAATTTGAACTTCAATGACAGCTATATTTTTGAATTTTTTTATAAGGTGGCTTTGAAAAAAGATCGACTTTTGTTGTAACAATAACAAATGTCACAATAACTTGTTGACAATTTTGTTGGAATGGTCGTTCTTTATCAGTTCTTGTGGTTTTCAATCTATCAATAGAAATGGCTCCAAAACTGGCGAAAATTATCATAGCACAAGAGAAGTAGCTGAAATTTTCAATGGAAGGATCCAGACCAAAATTTGCATTTTACTACGGTGGCAAAGATATTGCAAAAATTTAAAGAAACTGGTTCGGTTAAAAAACAAATATAAAAGTGTTCACGTTAAGCCTGTTGTAAATAATGAAAATAATGTAAAAATGTTTTACTGACAGTCACTGAGACACCAAGAGTTTCGACGAAAATTATGGCAGAAAAGGCAGACATTCTCAAACCTCTGTTAGACGAATTTCAAAGCAAAATCACTTTTACCCATACATATCAAAATTTGTGCAAGTACTGCGAGACAGGGATTATGACGCTCCATTTTATTTTTGTGCATGGTTCCAGGAAATGTTAGAAGACAATCGTGATTTCTCAAAAAATGTGCTATTTTCTGACGAAGCAAATTTTACCTCAAATGGTGTCGTCAGTTCTCAAAATTGTAGATGGTGAGCAGATCATAATCCTAATTTTATTATTGAAGCCAAGGACCAACATAGTTTCAAAGTGAATGTATGGTGTGGAATTTAAAATGAGCGAATTGTAGGTCCCTTCTTTTTTAGACAAAATTTAAATGGCGAACGGTATTTTGAACTTTTTACGGGCCGAAATATCTACATTTATCGACAACCTACCATTACAAGAGCGGATATTCGTTTATTCTTTCAACAAGGTGGGGCTTCTATTCATTCTACGAATGAAGTGCGGGAGTGGTTAAACAATGAGTTTAGTGAGCAGTGGATACGTCGATATTCAGGTAATCCTTGGCCTACTAGGTCTCCAGACCTAACGCTGTGTGATTTCTTTTCATGGGGTTACCTAAAAAGCAATGTTTATAAACAACGCCCATTTCAAAATGTAGAACATTTAGAAATTTGTATAAGGAATTGTGCAGCACTGATCAACAGAACTATGTTGAAAAATGTTCGCCGCAAAATGTTTTCCAGAACAATTCTATGTATGGAGCGCGAAGGTGGACACGTAGAATATTAAAAATTTGTACATTGTTTGTTTATTGATTTTATTTTATTTTTCCACATCCACCTAAACAATAGTAAATTCAATTAGGATAAATAATGTATTATTAAGTTTTAATTGCAAATATTAGTTGGTATACATTTTATTTACGGGTTGAGAATATTGAATAAGCTCATGTGTATCAATATAGAGTGCATGACTACATCTAGTGACAAGACTAAATCGTGTTTTCATAATTAATCTCCCGCAAAATGTCTATTCCAAACTTATGTGATTTAGGTTATTGAAGCTGTTTCCAGATAAAACAAGAATGTATAATGTTTCTTAGTAAGGGCAGAGGAATAAAATGGAATTTTTGTTTTTTTTTCAATACATGTTTTAATTTTTTTTCAGATTTTTAACCACTAATTCGTTAAATGGCATACCTTCGTCATTCACGGGTGCGCAAGAGGTTAGATTACGTATATATGAAAAGCATCAAATTATTGATAGTGACACCTATAATCTGTGCGGTGAAGCTTAGACCTGTTATCGTGGAATTTTAATGACACGAAATTTCGTGCACATTAATAGGTCACCAACAGATGTCAGCATAGGCCAATCCACGACACCAATAGTCGTACTCCTAGTGCGTTCTGAGTAACGCAAAACAAATAATGAGAATAAGAGAAATATGTTACGAATCCAAGAGAGTTCACCATCCGCCTACAGCCTGTTTCATGGTTTCCCAATCATCAGGACGGCTTGTGGTCTCTTTCAAATTCGTATCAGATATCTCGTAGTAATAATACCTATCGGCAAGTACAAAAATGTGATGTACATTTTTGGAGTGTCCCCACACATACACTGGAGCTGTTGGATTCCATTCAGAAAAAAACATTCCGTTTGGTTGACGATGGTATAGCATCGTCAAGGTATACCTTGACTAGTTCTCTAACAACTATAGAAAAATGGGCGACATCCCTTTCGTTTTACAGAAACTTTCATGGCGAAATCACATTTCTTATTCCACCTCAAACTCTATCAGACAAACTCGACAGACTCAGTCATCCCACCCTTAAGCTCGAAACTTCCCGAACATCACTTTATCAGTAATTATTTTTTGGAACACCTCCACATTCTGGAATTCGCTACCTAGGGAAGTTTTTTCCAACGACTACAACTTCCATACATTCAAGAAGAATAAATTATATCCTTTCTCAACCCTAATCATATTTGTTTCCTCTCGTCGATTCAATCCCACATATATGATGCTTTTTCAGGAACCCAGGACTTGGAGCATGGGGGGAGTAGTTTAACGTACAGCGCCGCAATGGCGGAATCGGACAAACTGGTACAGACTGTATCACTTATCCCCATTTACCGCTGTGATAAAAATGGTGTCTACTTTCGGTTGCAAACGTCAAAACGGCATTTGTATGCACTGGCGGATCTGAGCTGAGTTCTGAATAGTTGATATTGGTTCAACAACCAGAGTCGATTCAGTGCTGAAACAACCAGTTTGTTCAATTTGAACATTATAATACCCACGGTAATTAGGGAAATTGGTATGACATCTCTGGATTCAATGGCACGGGCCTTGGTGGAATGATTTAACAAACTTTTTCATCAGAATCTGGAGGTTTTGTTCACAGAATTCAACAGCGAACTGCGGTTTTGGAAGGCGAAGTGGGTAAAAACATTTGAAGAAAAACTTCCTATTCCTGACGAGGCTTTAGGAGCCCTTGATCACTACGATAAAGTAATGTTTCCTTTGATAACATAATTTTTAGAAATTCTTATTACACTTCCGATCAGTGTTGCCTCATCGGAAAGAAGTTTTTCTTCGTTGAGGCGAATAAAAAGTTGGCTCCGATCTATTTCAGAAGATAGGCTATCTTGGCCATTATTAACGCCCATCCGGACATTGCCATCAATGAATAATTACTTATTAATAGATTTGCCAACAGTGGCCAAAGGCATATGGATTTTGTTTTATAATTAATTTTTATTACGGAATTGTGGATCTGTGTTTTTGTTTGTTTCGTCAAAAAATATTTTGTTTTATAACAATAATTTTATAAAGTATTTTTTTTCGCGTGTTTTATTTTTGAGAGTTTATTATTTAAAATAATTGTCGAATTGTGTTTTTGTTTGTTTCGCAATATTTTTCCCATCTTATTTATATTATTGTTCACTGGTTTCAGTTGTTTCAAATAAAATAAAATATATATTTCATTTCATTCCTATGGATTTTATAACTTTGGTTACAAATTTCCATTAACTCATGCCCCCCCTGAAAAACTTCCCAGATCCGCCAGTGTTTATATGGTGATTCGGTGGGTGAAAGCTTCGAATCAAAGAAAGGCCCAGTGTCGAAAGTGCGCGTATAATAAATTAACGACAATGAACGATTCGGCCGAAAATAACCTCAAATCAATTTTTTTTTGTATCTTCTCTGTTACAATCAATCTACGAAAGGAAAAAAGATCAATTGACAAATTTTGCAAGTTCAATTTTCATATTGATTTGAACAATTACATTTTTTCGTACCTACTAATAATACAGTTATCTAAAAAGCATGCATGAAACATATTTTCATTAATGTAATACAGATTCAAAATTATTTTTGTAGTCAAATTCTGACAGTAAAAGAACAAAATGAAAAATATGTAAAAACTGTAACATAATTTACCTGTCCAAGTGCCGGTGCTTTCAGGCTATTGTAATCGGTGTTCGCTCCTGAGTCATCATCCCAATTTACTCCCGGTACATTACCGCCCTCTAGGGCTCTTACCGTGAATGTGACGTAGTGATTGAGAGTTAAGAAATCGTAGGTACCTTTGATCAAGTTGATTTCTTCATCGGAAAATGCTGGCAATCGAGATTCCGTGAACCCTTGGGCTTGGCTGTTTCTGGCAATATTGTCGATCATGACTTGAGGCCAGTTGCCAAAAACCAGAGGATGAGCGTACATACCATACTGAAAAAGAGGAAGATTTATGGTGTCCTATATTAAACAATGTCAAAGTTAAAGCATATGAATAATTTATGTCTACTCCAAGAATATTAGGGAGTTTGTTTTAAACGCATTTTTTTTCCAAAGTGTGCAAATTTTTAAGTTGGTTCACACTAGGAATAAACAATACTCTGACTATAAATAATATTTTTGGAAAATTTTAAGACCCTGTTAAAAAACTCACCACGAACTGACGTTTCGATTCAGCAGCAGCTACATCTTGAGGGCTGTTTGTAGCAGGCTCATACCAATCAGAATCCATAACCATTGAATTCCTGCCTGAATTTATTTTTTATTGACATGCAATTCAAAATTGTAGTTTATTAATATATTTTATTATATAGGGTGTCCCGTAAAGACCATGTCACGTTAAAGGAGAATGTAGATCAAAAGGTACCTGCTGTGAAAAAATCCCCATTATAAAAGTTTTACCGTTTTCGAGATATTTTGGAACGAAGTTCCTTTACGCGGCTTGCGGTAGAAATCGTCACGTAAGAAAAAAGCGTTTATGCCCCCTCCATGCCACTTTCTCTCTCTCTCTCTCTCTGTCTCTTTCTATTATATACGAGTCTTTGTGACTGAGAACATCGAAGCTAAGAATGTCGATACAATTACCCCTCCCCTAACTGTTATTATCAAGGAATGTTTTAAAACTGGTGTTTTTCCTGATGCGTTCAGGGTTTCAAAAATTGTAATTAAAAAAGGAAATACCGATTGTCTTGACAACTTTCGTCCAATTTCAATTGTACCCATGCCAGCGAAAGTGATCACTTTAATGCACCGATTGCATGCATATTTTGAAAAAATCACCTATTTGACAATTCACAGACTAGATGTCCAACAACCAAAGGTTATTACAGAACAGAAGCAGTTGAAGGCTTGGAAGAAGGGCGTCATACCATTCTCACACTATGTGACCTTACCAAAGCCTTCGACTGTGTATCGCATGACATACTGATTAAAAAACTCGAGTTATATGGAATTAGAGGTATTCCACTAGCGCTATTCAGTTCATACTTATCCATGAAAAAACAAATAGTCTTCGTTAACAATAATGTGTCTAATGAAAGACAAATTGAAAATGGCGTCCCTCAGGGTTCTGTCCTTGGACCGCTGCTTTTCATAATTTATGTGAATGATTTGCAAAATTTTCTCCTACCCAATAAATGTATTCTATTTGCAGACGACAGCACCATATTGTTTAGTAAGATAAACAACTGGTTCTCCGAAAATAAACAGGTTGTAAATGAAGAAAAGACTAATGTAGTTATGTTTACAACTGGACATGCAAGCCAGGCAGTGCCTAGTAACTTTCAGTTAGAAATAGCACATAGTAGGTACCAACTTCTTAGGAATTCATATCGACCGATATCTAAATTGGAGTGAACATATAAATGAGCTAGTCGGTAAATTATGTAAAACATGTTATGCATTAAGAATACTATCAAAGCATTTGAGTTTTTATATACTTAAAGTTGTGTATCATGCAAACTTTGAAGCTATTTTTAGGTATGGTATAACGAAGTTACTATTTTCCCGCTATATTTATCAGACAAAAGCTCCCTGTAAGGAATTAAACTCCGCTTGACACTAATAATAGGTCTAGAAATGCCATTCGTGTTCGTGATAAATCCGTGGATTACCTATATCCTAATAAAACAGACTAAACGCCTTCCGGAAACAACGCGAATAACGCCAGACGTAGCTAAAATAGCACGCACGAATATAACCTGCGCCGGCTAGCGACTCTCGAGAACACATTTTTAGCGAGCAAGCTGGCTATATTCAAACGCCGACGAGACATGTCACTCCTCCGATAGAAGCCCAGAAAGCAGTCCAGTCGAGCCAAGAGCACACGCTAACGAGCTGACGTCACGATAGAAGCCACCCAGTACAGTTGAGTCGAGACAGAGACGCACGCACCGAGTTGACGTCACAGCACGAAGGATTTTACAAGCTGGGTAATTATTCTGTGAAAGTATATTTTGTATCGCAATCGACAGAGTCCACAAAACGGCGCGCGCATATAAGTCGGTCGGGAGGTATTAGGAAAAGAGGGAGAAGCCGGCCGTAGTTCCGTTTCGACATATTTCAAAGAAGTAGTAGCTTGCCGAGCCCAGCAGAAGCAGTCACGCGTCCGACTAGTATCCAGAGTGTGAGCCACAGCCCGAAGCAGTCCACGACCGTCCCGAACTTTGCCGAAGGAGTAAGATCGGAGTTTGCGTAAATATTGTATATCGGAAATATTTTGTAAGTACCCAAGGTGTGATTTGCGCATGATCAAACCATAGCCGCAAGAGGCACATATGCATTTCAATGCTGCGCTGGTAATTTCTGCATACGAGTCCGTACGATACCCCCCCGCAAGAGCTTTTGGTTCCTAAGTTTACCCCGCTTACTTGGAAACACCCTCCCCGCTTTCTCTGTATATAGCACTTGTCATGTGTTTATTTGTTGTGATAACTTGAGGCGGCCGTCAGCCGCCCTTTCTGTATTTCTTTGTTATTAATATACCTGTTTATCCTGTTTTTGGTATTCTTTCATTAACTATGTTGAGTAGAATTTAAACATCTAGTGCGCAGTCGCCACCCAGGTCCGAAACCCAGTTAAAGGCAATTAAAGCCTGCCTTGCTGGCCCTGTTACAGTGTCACGACTATATTGACCCCTGGAGTGTTTTTTTTTCACTGAGACTGCCCGGAGCAAAAGTGGCCTTTTCCACTATAAACCAAAAGGTGGCGCCCGAGGAAAACCGAGAATAGTGAAAAGCGCCAAAGTTTGATAATAAGGGGAGAAACCCTTTTTACAATGGTATATTGTTCTATGGCGGAAGTACTTCATTACAGCACCTATTTATTATTCAGAAAAGGGTTGTCAGAATTATGTTTGAACTAAATTATAGAGAATCATGTAGGACTAAGTTTCGTTCAGCTAATATATTAACAATTGTTGCTGTGTATATTCAAGAGTGTCTTTTGTTTCTCACTAAGAATAGGCACCTTTTTTCTGATTATAAATCCCATATTAGCTATAAGACCAGAAATATAAATTATAATTATCCTGTACATAGGTTGACCGTAACCGAAAAAAATTCTTTGTATAATTCCATCAAATTTTTCAATAAGCTACCAGAAAGAATAAAATCACTTTCTTCTCCAAATGGTTTGGAAACTCCTAATAAACCTGGAGCCTTACTCCATAAGGGATTACTTAGAAGCACACCCAGAATAGATTTTGTAGTCTGTTTGTTTTTGTGTACCTACATACTGTTTAAATATGTTTTGTGAAGGTCTTAGTGACCTTCAATGTGTTTTTTGACGCCCGTTTGTTTCTACCACCTTTTACAGGTGTAACTTCTTGTACTTGGTTGTTTTTTCAAATAAAGATTATTATTATTATTATTATATTGAATTCAAACAAAGACTTATCAACACTTGGAAAGCTCACTCAAGATAGTGAAAGTATGGCCAAAAAATGGTTTGAATCTAACAAATTCACTCTAAATCAAGAAAAAACACATTATTTAACCATTTCCTCACACTCCGAAATAACTCACGGCAGTCATGTAAAATTATTAGGTGTGCATATTGATGACAATCTAACATGGGCCAATCACATACAGCACCTAAGCGAGAAACTATCAAGTGTACCTAATGTTCATGCTTAGAAGAATGAAACCAATTCTTAGCTTTGATGCTCTTCGATGTGACAAGCATCCGGCTCTTGCTCATACGATTCCGAAGGTGTACGAAGTACGAAACCATCCGAACTGTTGTTCTGCTTGCGGGAAATTTAAAAATATACATGAGCGGTAGGATATCTTTGCGAATACAAGTTGAATATTATCGTTGAGTGGAAGTGGAAGATATGTTTGTTTCTTTTATATTTCTATATAACGTGTGTTCAGATGATTATATTCTTTTTTGGACATAATTTCTCATGTTTTTTGTATGTCGAAGTTGGATTAACGGTTTACATTGAATAGGTGGCAAGTCAGTTTGATATAATATAACGAATTGTATTATCAGGAATAAAATACCTTTTACTGTGGCGGAGGAGTTTGGAAAAAGGATTTATAGGCACCGAAAGCTGCGTAAAGGAACTTCGTACCGACCACTCACGATTTTTTTTTTATAAAAACATTGAATTTTTGCCCTTTTCGGTAGTTTTTTCTGTGCTGTTGATTCAATTTCACACTTTTCAAATTAATTTTTCCACTAAAATATTGTTGAGTGATTATTCGTCCTACATTAAAAAAATACTCCGAACATTTTAGAGGGGGTCTGTGAGAAGTGTTTTTATTAGTAGTTTTGGGAGTAGTTTTTTTTTCATGAAGTATCGAAAACAAAATGTACTGGGCGACTGCTGCACATTACATCAATAAATTGCCTATTTGATGGTGATTTCGAAATGGTATAACACAAGTGATTTTTTATCTTAAAAAAATGCAATTTTTATCAAAAAGGGGACGTTTCTGATAAAGTATAATTTGACGGTTTTGATTTAGTTATTTATTTTAGGTTAGTAATATTTTTAATGACATTGAAATCATTTTCACTCATTATAGTACTTGTTCAAAATGGCGACCTCCTCCGCGTATACAGGCCCTTCATCGACTGAGAACATACCTTTTTGGCTTCATCTCTTGTGGGTTTTGAATAGACTTTGTTCTTTGAGCAACCCCAATAATAAAACTCCATAGGATTTAGGACTGGTGAACGAGGGGGCCACAAAATTTCACCTCCTCTTCCGATCTACTCCCAAAACTAACTAACAAAAACATTTCTCACCCCAGCCCCTCTAAAATGTTCGGAGTATTTTTTTAATGTATAGAAGTTAGAATAATCATTCAAGAATATTTTACTGAAAAAAACAATGTTTTTATAAAAAAACATATCTTGATAAGACTTTTATCATGGGGATTTTTTCATAGCAGGTACCCATTGATCTACATTCTCCTTGAGTTTGACACGTGGTCTTCACGAGACACCCTGTATTTCTGACTACTATTAGAATGAAAATGATCTTAAAATATAACAGATTGATACATTCCTGTCACATTTCAAAGATATTGATAGCAAAGACAGAACTATTATTGACAGAGCCTTGTGAAATGAAAGATATCTTTCGTGATCTAAACTACAAGGTTCGAATCCTTTTCTGATAATCCAAACTACACTTACTGTTGAAAACGGGTCTAATTTGAGCATCGAAGAGACGCCAAGCTCTTGCGTGTGCCAACAAAAGATGTTTTGCGCAAACGTATTCGCCGACTCCAGGCGAGACTACACCAGGTGCGTAAAGTCCCAAGCCATAACCAGCATGGCAGATTTGCTTGGGTTCATTGATTGTCGTCCACGTCTTCACGTATTTACCAAAAAGTTGGTAGCAGATTCGAGCATACTCCTCGAACCAGAACACAATTTGGGGATTGAGCCAGCCTGTAAAAAAAAAAGATTTGATGCCTTTCGACTTTTCACGAGAATGCCTCTAAAATCCAATACATTTAAGATTTTAGAGGGACTCGATTATGCATCAACGTTAGTAGTAGAGATATGTGCATATTAGATATTGTTACAAAAATAAGTACAGTATGCCCCTGCTTCTGGGGAGCATTACAAGAAGTTAAAAAACATTGAGAGTGTTGTGTAAACTTTTTGTTGAAATATGCGACTGTTATTTTCAAAAGTTGCGGTTGTCATTAGCAAAATACAAGCAATTGATGGAAAATAGCGTATACAGGGTATATTCAAAAGTCGTACGGCTGTCAACTGACATTAGGTTAAGCGAAAAAACTTGTCTGCCATCCATTTAATAAAAAACTTAGCCGCCATGGTATTTATACTCTGTTTCCTAATGTGAGAGAGTGATAAAATGTAAATTTGCAATGACAGAACCCATTAAGCAGGGTGGACAACTTTAAGGTTAAGGTTGTATCGTAAACTTGCAATGATAGTTTTTAAAAATTCCGTATTTCGGTTATTTAAGACGTACACACCCCGAATCGGTACTAAATTAGGGTCACCTTAATTTGCACTACAATAGAAAGAGGAGTTTTGTGGATTAAATTTATGTGACAGCGGCGTAACTACAGGTAGTTTATTAGAATAAGTATAATAATAATTATACTTGATTATAATTATAGAGATAGGCAGATAATTGAGATATTAATTATTCTAATATTAAGTAGATAAAAAGTAGATAATAATAATATGAAAATAGATAAATTGGAATAAATATTAATATTTATAAAAAAATCTACTATTTACAATACAACTTAATTTTTAAATTTTAGCCATCATATTCCGAGTAGTCCGATGAACTATCGTCGTTGGGGTCCAGAGAAATAATAAGGGGCTCTACAGTGTTTTCTAGCATGTTATCAGCTTCCCACATTCTTTCTTCTATTCCAATCACATGTTCGACGCACTTACTCCATTTTTCGCAATCCACTGTCTTTATTCCCTCTTGCAAGAGGTTTTCAACGTCTCTTATTTTAAAAGTAGTGTTATGCCTTGCTACAAACCCTTTTACTTGCGCCCACACCAATTCTATGGGGTTAAATTCACAGTGATATGGCGGAAGGCGAAATATATTCCGTTTTGAAGCGATTTCATCGACAACAAATTTCGTACAAATAGGTTTATTCAACTTTACAATCTCCAATAGCTCCCTTTTCAGCATATCCTTGTGAAATGGCTTCTTATTTAAAGTAAGCCAATGAATGATATAATTTTTTTTGCAGAAGACGTTGGTATTTTTTCGAATTTTCTTGAGTGGTAGCTGGCATTATCCATGACTATAACAGACCCAGGAGGAATAAGATCTAGTATTTGCTGGAAGTATTCTTCAAACAACTGGAGTATGCATCGGTTGTCTGGAGTCCTGGATATGATATTCATGCAAATAACATTGAAAATATTCAGCGAAAATGTATCAAACACTTTTGGTATATTTATCTAGTTAGAGGATTACCTCAATTAACACTATCAAGCTGATTTGAAATCTCCTTATTGGTTTCTCGCCGTACTTTTAGTGGTGTAGTTTTTCTATACAAATTACTCAATAACAAACGTGATTGTCCTCATTTACTATCTCTCATTGATATACATGTTCCTCGATTGCCAGTGAGAGACAAATCTTTCTTTTATCTTCACACACCTCATTCTAACTTACTTCGATTCTCACCCATGTGGAGAATTTGTTCAGATTAAAAGTCTCTCCAAGATTCCTTTGATTGATTTATTGAAGATATGAACAGGATGTTCATAAAATCTGAATGAAAATGCAAATTTTCAATTTCAGATTTTTTCTTTTGAGTTAGGGTCTTTTCAGAATATCTATCAGATGTAGTTCAATGTCCAGCGTGGCTTTAGCCTTCTGTTAGACATTCACAAAAAACAACTTCATTTTTATCGTGGATTTTTGAATTCACAGAAAAATCTTTTTATCAATATCCAATTGAGAATGTTTCCCTTTTCAACATTCCTTTGATATTCTCCATTGTAAAGTTGCTGATATAAAAAGAGCATTGCTGTAGAATTTCTCACTGTTATATTGACTGGTAGTAGGCAAATCAGTTTATAAACTTTTTTCTTTAATCACAAGAAGTTTTTTTCAGTGTATGTACTGATTTGCATATCTCTCTCCAATTGATATTGTGAATTGTTTTGATTTTTATTCTATAGATTAATTTATACTATATCTAATGTATTTTTTGTACTGTTGATTTTTCTCATCCTGTAATTGGCCTCGGCTGTTGGATGGTGTATGAATAAAATAAAATAAAATGAAAATTAAATAAAAAAACATCAGCGTTCATGTCTTTATAATAGTCTCCAGTTCGTTTTGATTGAAATGCTAGTAAGCCACCATAGACAAATCCATTTTAGCTACCAATTTGAGTAATTATTAATCTTGCCTCGCGCATTTTATATTTTTATCCTGCCATATTTCACCAACGGTATATCCTTCATTCAACCAAGTTTCGTCCATATAATAGATACTCCTGTTTTCCCTTCGAAACTGTCTAACTGCCCTCAAATATCGTCATCGCCAGCAGATGATTTCGTCTTTCTCTATTAAAAGTGATTTTCTGTTTTGAATTTTTTCATAACGAAAGTTCATTTCCTTCAATATTTTTCACACTTTCTTCATACCCATGAATGGAATGAAATCATCTTTTTTTCATTTCAGACATTATTTTGTTCAAGGTAGGTATTTCTTTTTTTAAGTAAAACAAGTGTATGATTCTTCTGATGGCAGTATTTTCATCCTTATTTATTACAGTTTCTTTTTTCCTGTACTTCTCTTTGGACTCTAGTCATATTCGAACACATTTCAATGTTGAGTTTTAGTGGCGAACACACATTGAGAATAATAATTTTCCCATTTTTAGAAAGCGCACTTTTACTAATTCGTTTCTCAGCAACAAATTCAGAAACCCTAGCCATTTTCAAGAAAGGACTTTTCCAACAACTGCCGAAAAGTAACTAAACAAATCAAATTTTGGAACCGCTAGAAAATGTAAATAAAAAAACAATTGAACGTCGCATTAAAGTTATGATATAAACATTTGTTTTTTCTAATGGGACACCCAGTATATGATTGCATTTTTTGGTTCTCCGGAAAATACTAGATATACTTCATTCATGATGTCCTATATCTACTTGCCCATTCCTATCTTAGTTTTTCATAAGCTATTCAATGACATCAAGACGACTCGGTTTTGCAGTTCAATAATGATTTATTACTCTCTCACATTAGGAAACAGAGTATAGCAAATAAGTCTAGAGAAGATATTGAAAAGTCGCACATTCAACAGAGGAAAAATAAATAATGTGGAAGCCTGTCCTGTGTAGTTCTGATAAAAAGAGATAATTTTAAATAGATAGGGCCGAACTAATTTTTATGTATGAAACCAAATTGTAACTGGAGTGTCTGTCTGAGAGGCTAAAGATAATCTCTTCTGTGACTTCACAGTTGGTAACCATTAAGGAAATCCATCGCGAGAATAATCATAAATTAGATAAAGGTTTGACACTGTCTATTAAATAAGAATTAATTGTGACGATAAAGGACATACTATATATGATATATGATATAAAATCTCTTCATAAGTGTCAAAAGTAATGGAATCTTTGCGGGAGGAAATCCATAAAAATGACGTTTTCACTTTATTTATTAAAAACACTCAACATGTGTTAACCATCTCAACCGTCTGCAATAAATATTTTACTCGTACAGACGACTATTATATAAAGGGCAAAAAAAATCCAAGTCGTGAACTTAATTATGCTGGGAACTTTTTATCTCCCACGATACAGTAAAGAAAAAACCTATCTAAGAAAAAGAACATAACAGAAAAACAGTCAGATCAGTACCCGAATTCGAGCCGAACTCATTAGGGCTCAGTAGCCATTCACAAATATAACTTTTGTGCGCGATTATATACAGTTAGAAATGTAACAAATCAAAGCGTTGTTAATTCCTTTTATTCAGAGTTCAATTGAACAAATTCAATTTGCAATAGTCAGTAATCAGCATCATAATGATCAGTTAATTATATCTCGACGGTAGTGCCCTATAAATTAAAAAGATAGAAAATAAATCGGAACAGTGTGATTCGCTAAAATTCATCAGATAACATAGAAGTACTGCAAATCAAAAGTAATACCAATATGACTTTTTCCACAATCCCGGTAATGCTAAAAGTATTTTCTCACGATTTTTAAGCTTTAATCAAAATCAGACCATTAACTTCAGTGCGATTAATGAATAAAATAACGCTAAACCAATAATGCCAAGCTACAGACAGACATTTCTAGTTATTTTGCACCAAGTGCCAATTCGCATGCATGACAATGAATTCTTTATTTTATGAGACGAACGTTATGGTGTGTTTTCAACTCGATTATCTATGATTACGACTTATCAATGCGTTTTTATGACTGTGTCATGTTTTTATATACGTATATCAACTCAGAATTACTTGAAAGATTAGTTTAGTATACGAATGAACAACTCACGCATAAAATAAAACCAAATACAACTGAGTTAGCCGTTCACTTTAGTTTTCAAGGTATATATTTTTCAAGGAAATATAACCCTCTGTATAGTTCGCTCTGATACTGCTACAACTTGGTAAGGACGGGTACCGTTCCCGAAACGTCAGGAGTATATAGAGAAGTATCTTTTATTTCATATTTTTTTTCTGATAGGCAAAACATAGAATACGACAAGTTACTGACTAATTGTATGCAGTAACTTATCGGGACAAAGCAATTTCTTGCCTTCTACAATTGTATAGATTTCCTGATTGATTTAATTTTGTTTTCAAATTATGGAAGGTTATAATTTCAAAAAAGTGTCAAGAATGAGTAGACCCACACAAAAAATAAGCTTCAAACATTTGTAGGAAGAAATATACCAGGGTAACTTAATGAACAACGTAACTCTTTTGGATGGTTTCCAAAAAATAAAATAAAAAAGTGAGTTATTACCTCCTTGATTTTCCAGTGCGGTGGGTAGGTCCCAATGATATAAGGTAACCATGGCATCGATTCCATTAGCTTGAAGTTCCTCGAATAGGTTCACGTAGTAGTCCACTCCAGCTTGGTTAATGTAGCCATTGGTTCCATCTGGTAAAATTCTTGACCAGGCAATGGAGAATCTGCAGGAAAGTTTGTTTTCCCAATTGTACAGTCATGTTTCAACACCATAGTTTGAAAAATCAATACTTATTTGTATTTTTCCGTACCTATAATAATTCACTCCTACTGTTTTCATAGCTTCAACATCTTCCTTGTAATGGTGGTAAGAATCACTTGCAATATCTCCGTTGGAACCATCGACAACTTTTTCAGGGTGCTGGTGAAGGAATGTATCCCATATCTGTTCTCCTTTTCCGTCTATATTCCAAGCGCCCTCTATTTGGTAAGCCGCTGTAGCCACGCCAATGGATACTTGACTCGGGAGGAGGCGATTCGTGACTGTGTAGTTTGCGAGTTTATTAGCTCGACTGAAAAAAAAACCACCATAAATCAATAACCTTTGTTTCACCGAAAGTGATCCTAACTTCTATTTTCACAAGCTTTTATTTAGTTTCACCTGTTCCGATGACTGTCTGTGTGTCTGTCTGTGTGTCTGTAATCAAATCTTGTCTGTCTGTGATGAAATTTGGCAGGTTTACATAATTCCGGTGACAATGAATTACGAAATTTTTGTTAAAAAAAAATGGTGGTTTCAATATGGCGGACAATTTTTGTCAAAATTCAAAAATTCAACATGGCGGCTCCAAAATGGCGGAAGAGTTTTGTGATATGGTCCGATTCTATTCAAAATTGGCATCTAGGGGTTTTCGAGGTCGGAGATTATGATTTTTTTGTCAAAATCCAAAAATTTAACATGGCGGCTCCAAAATGGCAGGACGAGTTTTGTGCTTATGGTCCGATTCTATTCAAAATTGGTATGCGGGGGTTTTTGGGGTCGAATATTTTTTAACAAGCTTTTATTTTCAGTTTCACCTGTCCCGGTGTTGTCTCTGTCTGTAATCAAATCTTGAAGTTAAATTTGACCCACTACTAATCGTCCGATTGATTTGAAATTTGGTAGGTGTACATAATTCCAGTGCCAATTTATTATAAAATTTTTGTTAAAAAAACAAAATGGCGGCTCCAATATGGCGGACAATTTTTGTGATTATGGTCCGATTCTATTCAAAATTGGTATCTAGGGATTTTCGGGGTCGGAGATTATGATTTTTTTGGCGAAATTAAAAAATTCAACATGGCGACTCCAAAATGGTGGATGAGTTTTCTGCTTATGGTCCGATTTTATTCAACATTGGTATGTGGGGGTTTTCGGGGTCGGAAATTATGATTCTTTGTCAAAATCCAAAAATTTAACATGTTGGCTCCAAAATGGCGGACGAGTTTTGTGATTATCAAATCAACTTTTATTTTCAACAACAACAGTTATTACAGATACAGTTTCATTGGCTGATGAGGGCCATTTCAATGTAATATAATTATTCATCATGTTAGCTATACAAAAACAAAATATCATAAAAAAAGGAGAATTAAAAAAAATATTGAAAGTAAAATACAATAATCTTTATACAACATTATTCTTGCTTCTTCCAGAGTGGAGTAAAATACACCTGGGCGTAAGTCGCCTGTTTTGTGCATTTTTTGACCCACTTGAAGAAGTATTCAACTTCTGTAATAACATTTTATATGCATATAACAGCAGTGGTAGAGAATGAAGATGAGAATGAAAAATGTAAATAAAAACAAAGAATAATACAAATTTATAAAACAAAAATTATAAGAAAATATAAAAATAATAATGATGGTACTAAAAATGACAATCATAATGATAATGATAATGCAGAGGAAGGGATAGCGATCGGCGATGCAGGATTTTGAGGTGAGTCTTCGAATCTTTTGTATTTTAAAATATTTTGAATGTTATCGGGTTCTCTAGTATGTGTTGCTTGAGGGTCGGTTTAAATTTACTTATTTTTTTTATTTTTTCCAGGTGTGTTGGAAGAAGGTTGTACAGTTTAGGTATGACTTTTTTTGAAGAGCGGACTTTTGATATGCAAGTTTTCGACTGATCTTGTGGTTTTGTGAGCGATAAAACTAAATTTCTGGATATTCGAAAACATCCATATCAAACATTGGTAGCTGTATAGGGATCTAATGTTAAATATTTTGGTTTCCATGTATAGTTGCTCCGTTGGGAAATGTCTAGCTCTTTTAAATGTAATTTTCATTATTGAATTTTGAGTTGTTTGTAGGCAATTGATAGCATTATTGAATGCTCCTCCCCACGCAACAATATAATATCTGAGTATAGATTCTGCCAAGGAATTATATAAAATTAACATATTTTTTCGAAAGAGTATATCCCTAAGGGTGTAGAATTTGAACATGAGAAGTCTCATCCTTTTTATAACTTGGGAAATGTGTTCTTCCCACCTCAGATGTTGGTCAATAACTACGCCCAGATATTTTATGGATGTCGTTTTTTCTATTTTTGGGCAGTTGCATGTCATATTCTTAGTGCAGGTGGGCATGTGTAGTCTGAGTTTGTTGATAGGGGGTTGGTCATCAGAGTTTAATGAAAAGCACATACATTTTGTCTTTTTTATATTAAGACTCAGTAGGTTATTGTTGAACCAGGTTTTCAATTTATGTAGGTCTTCCTCAGCTCGATTGAAGATATTATGCCAACTATCATCTCTGAATATTAGAGCTGTGTCATCAGCGTAACAAATGACATGGCTATTGAAATTTTGAATTTGGGATATAGCGTTAATGTATACAAGGAACAGAATTGGGCCCAAAACTGTTCCCTGTGGTACACCAATAGATATATTTAATGGCCCACTGAGCTGGTCCCCGATTTTTACTTTTTGCGTCCGTTGTGACAAAGAGTCCCGCAACAAGTCCAATGATGGTCCGATTCTATTCAAAATTGATATGTGGGGGTTTTCGGGGACGCAGATTATGATTTTTTTGTCAAAATCCAAAAATTTAACATGACGGCTCCAAAATGGTGAACGAGTTTTGTGCCTATGGTCCGATTCTATTCCAAATTGGTATGTGGGGGTTTTTGGGGTCGAAGATTTTTTTTTCAAGCTTTTATTTTTAGTTTCACCTGTCCTGCTGTCTGTCTGTCTGTGTGTCTGTCTCTCTGTAATCAAATCTTGCAAGTTAAATTTGATCCACTTCTAATCGTCCGATTGATTTGAAGTTTGGTAGGTGTACATGATTCCGGTGACAATTTATTATACAATTTTTGTTAAAAAAAAACAAAATGGCGGCTCCAATATGGCGGACAATTTTTGTGATTATGGTACGATTCTATTCAAAATTGGTACCTAGGGGTTTTCGGGGTCGGAGATTATGATCAAAATTCGAAAATAAATTAAATAGAAATTACTAAACATCATAAATACTAAAAACAAGCTTTTATTAGTTGTTAATAAAAACAGAGCACAAAGTTAAAAATAAAAATTATAAAAAAATTAAGACCAGCTCTTATTTATACAAATGCACTATTTCGTTTATTATTTGATCTAGGTTATTCTGTGAATAACAGATTCAAAAGCTAGCCGCGGATCAATATGGGTAATTTTGAATCTGTTACTCACAGAATAACTCAGATCCTAGATCAAACATTAAAATGAATTATTTTTTCCTTTATTCATTTAAATAAAAGCTTGTCTTGATTTTTTTTTCATCTGACACCCTGTACATTTTTTTGATAATCCGAAAGAGCTTTGAATTTGTGACAAAAGAGTTTAGAAAAATTTTAAATCGGTTGAAAAATGGCGAAAATACAGTTGATATTTCAATCGAACATCAAACTTTATCAAACTTAAATCATCTCAACTGATGAACCTCGACACCAGACGAAGCTTCAATATAAGATCCAATTCAAAATTGGGGTTCCCATGGAATTGGAACTCCCATATCTTTCAATATTTATCAAAAATTGTCTCAAAACCGATAGGTACCCCCATAAAAACGCTCCCAACTATTTCTTAAAAAAAAAATAACGAAAATTTAAACCGACGAAAAAATAAACTACAGTCTTAATAAGAAAATAAAGTACACAAAGTCGTCTTCACCAAGGATTCAATATAAATTGAAACACAATTGGTAGACCACAGGCGAAAAACAACTACTTTCCTAGCAAATACCACGCAGAACATTGAATGATATTCACCTGACAATCCATGCAAACATTCCATATAAATGGATATTATTCGCAAATGTTTCTTTCTGATAAGCTCGATTATGTTTAATTTATGTCGTGCCCGCCTAACAATCCGCATACCGGTTTCGGGCTTTTTGGCCGTACTGATGAGGGCCAAAAAGCCCGTCTGAGCGAAAAATTAACACTCTCATTTTATGCTCTTAATACAAAAATAACTACTCATTTAAAAAAAGTGTGAGGTGCTTGATATCAGTTGCCTTAATTTTTTTAATCGCCAAAAATACTACCAGTTCTTAAGTCCATTCATAAGCTTTCAAACACCAGAAGTTTAATCAAAATCGGTTCAGTTGTTTTTGCGTAATGCTCAAACAAACAGACAATTATAGTTTTACGGTTTATAATAGTATTATAGATTCTATGAAAATTCCTGATCGACATTTCCAAAACAAGAATAGACCTAATAAAACACAGCTTATGCACATAATTCTGAGGTTTGTGAGCTTATATGTAACGTTCGAGAAAATTCGGGAAAGTCCCTAAATCACTGAATTTCTTGACTTACCTTAGGGCAATGATTGCACACAAAATAATTAAGCAGTGCGAAAGCTTCATTCTGGACCAAAAATGTGAAACTGCTGAAAAATTACTGATCGCTGCAGTATTTTAATCTTTCTGGAATGATTTCATCGTCATTCGATTGATATGATAATCCAGGGGCGTTTCCAAGATTTCTGCTGGGGCGCGGTAATTTGCTCATGATAAAAAGGGAAACATTCTCAATTGAATATTGAATAGAAATATTTTTCTATGAATTGAAAAATCCACGATAAAAATGAAGTTATTTTTTGTGAATGTCTAACAGAAAACAACTACTTCCCCGGCTAAAGCCACACTGAAGCAGGTGATTCCACATCTGATTTTATGAACATCCTGTTCATATTTTCAAACAAATCAATTGCTCATGATAGTTTTCGATTTTTTGGGAAAAGTCACAAATAGCGTTGGAAAGGGAAACATTCTCGATTGAATGTTGAATAATTTTTTTTTTATTGAAAAATCCACGATGAAAATGAAGTAACTTCCTGGGAATATCTAACAGATAGCGTTGTATAATATTATTACTTGGAATCGAGTATATTTCCCATGAAAGGTTATGATTCCATGATCGAAAATACTATTTCAAGTAAAATTTCATGATGGCGGATTCTTTCTAACATGTTCATATATGTTTAGTTTGTTTCTCTTCAGTAGATCCAACACGATGTGCTGAGACAATTTCTGAAATCATCATGTTGGGGATGCAAACTTACATACCGAATACCGAAAGAAGAACATCATCCGATAAGACCTGGTTCAACAGAAACTGCTCTAGAGCTGTGGCTTCCAAACAGGCAGCATACCATCGATGGCAAAAAAATCCGGGCCCTGAGACCAGAGCAGCATATGTCGAGGCTAGAGGCATATGCAAAGAGACAATAGAATGCTCAAAAGATGCCCACAATGCCAAAATAAGATCAAAACTTGCTGAATGTCCTAACGGATCCCGTTCATTTTGGTCTTTCGCCAAAGCTGTGGGAAGGAACTTCACTTCCAGCTCATTTCCTCCTCTAACCAAAGAAGATGGAACACTGGCAACGACTGCCCAGGAAAAAGCCAATATCTTTGCGCACCTATTTGCTGGAAATTCCACTCTGGATTCATCGGGAAAACAACCCCCGAACATTACACCTATTGACAGTCACATGCCCGAGATCACCTTTCGCCAACGTACTATCAGAAAGATTTTGCTGGGTCTCAACACCAACAAAGCCTGTGGATCTGACGGAATCCCGCCGATTGTTCTCAAGAAATGTGCCCCCGAACTAACACCTGTTCTTTGCAAGTTGTTCAACCACTCTTACAATTTGGGGGTATTTCCGTCCAATTGGAAAATTACAAGAGTACAGCCAGTCCCTAAAAAAGGCAAAAAGGCCCTACCTAGCAACTACAGACCTATCGCACTGCTATCTATTATTTCAAAGGTCATGGAAAAAGCCATCAACATCGAGCTCATGAAATATCTGGAAGACTCAGGAATTGTCAACGATAGGCAATATGGCTTCCGCCATCAGAGATCAACTGGTGACCTGCTCGCTTACGTCTCACATATATGGCAGCTATCTATTGAAAAGTATGGAGAAACTTTAGCTGTGGCTTTAGATATCTCCAAGGCGTTCGATCGAGTTTGGCACCAGGGACTCCTCGCCAAGCTTCCGTCTTATGGCTTGCCCCCTCAGCTGTGTTCTCTGCTTGCTAGTTTTCTCTCAAACAGGTCTCTCCATGTAGTGGTCGATGGAGTTTCATCTGACACTCTACTCATAAATGCTGGTGTTCCGCAAGGATCTATTCTCGCACCAACACTATTTCTACTTCACATCAACGACCTGTTGAAAGCAACTTCATGTTCAGTAAACAGCTTTGCCGATGAGAGTACCCTCCATACCGCTTTCTCTTCCAGGGCCCCTATATCAGCCCGTGAAACCAGAAATGAACGAGGAAGAAATGTTAATAATATAAATATGGACTTAGCAACAATTCTCGAGTAGGGATCTAATAACTTGGTAGAATTCAATGCAAACAAAACACAAGCATGTCTTTTCTCTAGAAAAGCCGATCTCACTGTGCCTAACATAACTTTGTCAGGAGTAACTATACCACTGAAGTCATCCATATCGATGCTTGGTATTACCATCAGCAATAACCTTTCCTGGGAAAATCACGTGAGGTCCATTGCCAAAAGTGCATCCCAAAAACTTGGTTTTTTGTTTCGTGCCAAGAGCTATTTCACCCCCACTCAGCTGCTTATGATCTATAAGGCACAGATCCGACCTGTCCTGGAATACTGTTCCCATATTTGGAGCGCGGCACCTAAACATATCCTGAGGCTATTGGATTCTGTCCAAAAAAGGGCAATTCGTCTCGTCGGTGATGCCTCGCTTACAAACTCGCTCACTTGTCTAGAACACCGTAGAAAAGTTGGCGATTTGTCTCTATTTTATAGATATTTTCATGGGCGATGCTCTTCTGAAATATCAACAATCGTTCCTGCTTTGGCAGTCTCTTCGAGATTAACCCGTCAAATTCAGTCATCACACCCCTTCGTGGTCACTTTGGAGACCTGCAGAACATCACTTTCCAAAGACTCGTTCATCCAACGAACAGCGAGGCTTTGGAACTCATTGCCTAGGGAGGTGTTCCCCGAGGCATACAACCTCCAGAAATTTAAGAAGAACACCAACTCCTACCTTCTTTCCCTTGGTTCCCACGATGTTCTCTGAACATTACAGGATATCCCTTTTCGTGGGAACCAGAACATAAAAAAAAAAGTAAATCGGAATGACATTGATCAAATACTTTCGAAAAGGATTAATGAGTATTTGCTAAACAATCTCGTATTTAAAGAGGGTGCCCACAGGAGTTTTGTCACCCCTAGTTGTACTGGAATAAGTTTTCATCATTTTCCGTGAGAAAATGAACGTAACGTCACAGTTTATAGCTAAAGAAGCAGTTAGCTCACTTGGCCCAAATGCATGTTCCAAGGTAACATCCACTCCAGGGAAAGAATTCAGGATGCGCAGAAGACTGTACGCGATTATCGCTCTTCGAAGTATACGAAAAATGTCAGTATTAGTAACACAGTAACACGCGGTATGCGCGAGGGATAAAAATCAGAGTTGCGCAGTGTACAAACGGGAACATAAAGATCAAAGTGCCGACGCCAAGTGAGCGAACTGTTTCTTTAGCTATAAACTGTGGTAACGTTGTGGTGCAGACTAATATAGGATTGAGTGAGTCTATATAGACAGACGACGGGCTCTTAGGATCTTGAAGAAGAATACAACTCCTTCCCAAAATCTTCCTATACCGTCTGTGGCCAAGAAAAAAAGTGAAAAAGAGAACCTTTAAAGAGAGTTGAGAAGAAAGAAAAGAGAGTTAAGAAGAAACAAAAAAATATTATTTAACATACCGAAGATTATTCATACACTATGGAAAATGAGTGACTATATATGTATATCTAGGTGATAAATATACATTTTCATGTCATCTTGTTTATTTTAGATAAAATAAAGAAAACTGTTTTTTGTTAGTTTTATTTTCAGTAGTATTATCCCTAGGACATTGATAATAGACGCGATAATTTTATGAAAATCGAAAGCTCGTTCCTTGGTAACAGCCCGAAGCCGAAGGCGGAAAAATTGTTGACAAAAAAATTTATAACTCAACACAATGAAACATGTATTTATTTATTAAAAGTACAGTTAGTGAAAGTACAATTATTAAAATTTAACTTAACATTAGATTCGTTGCTGTTCTCTACTATAGAAGATCTATTACCACGCATAATATTTATGATCTTGAAAGAAAAGTGCCATGTGAAGTGGAATGAATAGAAAAATCGAATTAAACGGTTTTCTTCACATAAAGGATTCAATATGAAATTGAACCAGAAAATGGTAGATCTCAGGTGAAAAACAACTACTTTCCTGGCAAATACCACGCAGAACATTGAATGATATTCACCTGAAAATCCATGCATACTTCCATAAAATATCAATGGACATTGAATGCAAATGTTTCTTTCTGACATAATCGAGCTTATCAGAAAGAAACATTTGCATTCAATGTCCATTGATATTTTATGGAAGTATGCATGGATTTTCAGGTGAATATCATTCAATGTTCTGCGTGGTATTTGCCAGGAAAGTAGTTGTTTTTCACCTGAGATCTACCATTTTCTGGTTCAATTTCATATTGAATCCTTTATGTGAAGAAAACCGTTTAATTCGATTTTTCTATTTATGATCTTGTTGTGGTGTTCTTGATTAAGATTTGAGTATGGTTTTATAGAATTTTGATTGCTATGACCAGTAATTTTCAGCAATTGTTGTTCTTCTACACCACTTTTTGCCAATTCGCTAACAGCAGTTGATCTATTCGAGTGATTTGTTATCTTTTTGTCCTTTACATTCAAGCCAATTGCCTCAGCAGCAGATTTAGTCCATCCATTTATTGTATTTCTTCCAACAGGTACATTATCGTACCATTTGTCAGTTTCATTTTTCCAGTGTCGATTTGGTTTTAAGAACAGTCGTGGTGAGGTAATATTGTCGCCTCGTTTTGATATCAGTTTATGAAAAAGACGTACAGGGCAGCTTTGTCTTTCACTATTGGAAACCAACCATTTACTACTTGTACAGCTTTTAGAACCACCTTGGCACGATTTACTGAATACCGGATTGTATTCAATGCGATTTGTTGGAGAGTCATCGTTATTTTTCTCGATTTGAAAAAAATCCACCAGACAAGCAACTGCCTCTCCTCCTCGCCACGCTAATTCTACAGCAGCACATGGTAAAATTTACGCATAAGACCTTCATGAGTATTTTCATCCCATAGCAATATTATTTTGTTAACTTCAGACAAATTTAACGAAACTGAACTAGACTTACGTTTACATGGATCTGCTTGTAGTTTTTTCCTGATTGCATCGCGGGCATCTCGGGTAGGTTTAAATACTATATTGTTAAACGGGTCAATCATAATATTATAGTCATTATAGTACTTTTCTTGCAAAAGTTTGCACGAAACGTTCCACCGTTGCTTCTTTAAATTCGGTCCCGTCTTTCTTTCTCATATTGACCACCCAATCTTTTAGTATCAACGCCAATTCTTCTAAGCTGCTATGTTCATTTAATTCATATTCTCGTTCGCAGCAAAATTCCATAAATATTTCCCAAATATATTTGTGACTGTGGATTGTATTTCTCGGAATTTTTTCTTTGATTAGCGCATTTATACTTTGAACATTCGCATTGCGAAAACGTGACATTTTGAAACTCAATCGTGTTGTCATAGTGATTGATAATTGCACTGAATGCAATTATCAGTAGTAATACCACTAGTGACTGAATTTTCGCGATAAGTCTGTCGATTTATTTCTAAGCGAAACTGAGTTGCTTGAAAACACCACGAGTCCGCAGGACGAGTGGTGTTTTCTTCAAGCAACTCAGTTGAGTTTAGAAATAAAAGACAGACTGATAAGATAAATTCAATCACGAGTGGTATTTTATTAGACTATTTCACGAACAAAATGAAAGGTCAAAAAATTTAAATTCGTCAGAATGAGTGGAAGAAATTTAATAATAATAAATAATTCAAATTTAATTATAAGCATGAAATATTTATTTAAACTATAAACGATTTGTTTCAATTATAATTTGTTACATACAACAATAAATAATTTTTTATGAACACGAACATAATATATTATTCTCGACTATAATTATTATAAATGGTGCAATTGAAAAAATTTGATATGACCGTTATTAGGTGGCTATAATGTATTGTTGGTATTATTACTTGATGTACTTGAAGTACTCCTAAAAGTATTCACTATATTCTGATGATTTTCAGCACTAAGATGTAAATACGGTTTCATCGAGTTCGAACTTCCATGTCCAGTAATTTCCATAGCTTGTTGTTCACTAACGCCGGATTATAGTAACTGACTAACTGCAGTGGCACGATTAGAGTGATTTGTTATTTTTAGTTTTCTAGTATCTAAACCTATCTTTTCTGCAGATAGTTTTGATATTGTATTAATACCAATAGGGCAATTCTTGTACCAATTATTATTATTATATTTATTCCACTTGCCATTCACTGTCAGAAAAAGTCTGTCATTGGTAATAATTCCCCTTTTCGATATAAGTTTCCGGTATAATCTCACAGGACACATTTCAGGATTTTTCAAATTTTGAGTAAGCCATTTAGTATCTGCACAGTTTTTATCACCACCGTGGCGGGTTTTGGAGAATATCGGGTTATATGCAATTCTGTTTGTTAAACAGCCTTTATTGTCAGTCTCTCCCTTAAAAAAATGTAACTTGGAAAACGTTGCTTCGTTACCTCTCCAAGCTAGTTCTACGCTGCTATGTAAAAAAACTTCTTTTGGAGTCCCTCTGGCGTGTCTTCGTCCCATTGTAAGCACATATTTCTATATTCATCTGTAGTCATAGCGACAGAACTCATTTTATTTTTTTTTCGGGTACAGCTTGCAACAATTTTCTCTTGCTATCTCGAGCCGCCCTCGCCTCCTTGAACATTATATTTTTGAAGGGATCAATATGTCTCTGATACTCACAAAAATATTTTTCTTGTACTAATTTTGCATTAGTGTTCCATATGGTTTTGATAACACTCTCCTTGTAATCACTACCATCAATTTTTCGCATATTGAATGCCCAGTCTTTTAGAATGAATGCTAATCTTTCGTTGCTATTTTCTGCATCTAATTTGTAGTTGCGTTCCGCACAGAACGTCATAAATTGTCTCCATATATAAGATTTTGATTTTTTTGTGTTACTGGGTATATTTACTTCAAAAGTTTGGTTTATTACTTCGTTTGAAGTAGCATCGAAGCGACTCATTTTGACGTTTGCAGCTACAACTATTTTTGGTCAAACTGTCAAACTTTGCATTGCGATGCGTATCCATGGTTACGTCGTTGAAAACACCACGCTGATAGACCAATCAGAATTGAAAGACAGCTGGTGTTTTCGCGATAATACAAGCTGTCTCTGGTTTTTGATTGGTCAGATTTTGTGAAAATTCCAAGGTGCGTGGAATAGTCAGTGTAATGTTGACATGATTGGGTGAAATTGTTTCATATGACACAAAATGACAAAATTTAAATGGTTGTTAGAACTGTCAAAAATTTTTCAATCAAACATGTTTTCAAAATAATTCATAATAATAATTCCAGATGACTTCGCAAGCTGTCCAGAAACTTCTAAAAATATTTTTTTTTGAAGCAAATTAGAAAATACTTTGTTCCCGTCAAAGTGAGTTTTTGCAAATGATATTGTCTTAAGATTTAAATACACCACTTCACTAGAGTCTTGAAATGAATAACACTACGCAAAAAACGAAACGAATACAAAATGGAAATATTTTAAGAAAAACTCCAAACACAAGTGTATAACCTCTGAGAAAACAGGCAAACAATGTACATATGTCTGGTTCGAATTTTCGTCACTTTTGGCGCTGGCAACTAATTTTGAATTCTCAATAAAAGTCGAGTACCTATTGTCATCTACTCGGTCCACAGGGTAGCAATTATGGCATAAGGATCGGATAAGATCGCATCCAAATGTCCGAGTGTGGAAACGCCATAGAAAATTTGTCAAAAACAAGGAAATCAGCCTCATATGAGTCCCAGAGACTCAGGTGTGCCTGGGAACGAAGAGGCAGAAATATTAGCTAAGATAGGATCGGAAAAGACCCCCGTCTTGGAAATACCCAGCAGCATGGCTATATCAAACATGGAGAGACTGCTACAAAAGCAGTTCATTGAAACATGGCAAGAGGGACTATGCATGAGGCAATCAAATGGGGCCATCGAAGAAACTGTCACCCAACACACGGGATATGAGGACTGTTACTGGGCTCCTAACGGGTAACAATCTCCTCAACAGGCACATGGAACCCACAGGGCCGGATTAAAAGGTGTGGAGGCCCTGGGGCAACAAAGAGTGGAGGCCCCTAATTATTTTTCAAACAATTTTTTTTTTATTTATTGCGGAACAAATCAAATTATTTCGACACGAGCATATGTAGGTATAATAAAATACAAGAAATAAATTAAATTACAGCGTAAACGAATGGATTCTTGCGAGCTTTTTTCGACGAAAAATCATTGATGATTTCGGTCAAATCCAGCATCCGGAGAAAATCATTCTCAATGCTAAGAAGGCGGCTTTGTCTCATCGTAATTCGCCTATTTTTTTCATTTTGGAAAATGAGCGCTTTCCAGTGCAATTTGACATCATCACATTCTCAGTTGTAATATCACAAGAGAGTGAAAATAATTCGACAGATTTTCGAAAACTTGTTGCTAGGCAATAGACAAGAGAGACCAACTGGCTCGAGTGGCTATTGCCAACAAGTTTGAGAAAGAAATCTAGATAATTATTTTCTACTATATCGAACTCTCGTGTGGTATTCTTTAGATTATTTTTTTATGTTACGATCATAAACACATTTCCTTGCAAAATTATATAATGTACTAAACCGGTTTTGATTCATTTCACACTTTTCATGCGAATTGATGATAGACGTCAAATTAAAAATATAGGTTGTCAGACAATAAAAACAAAATACCTCAAATTATTCCCGCGACAATTTTCTAGGTAGAATATTCCCACTATTGATTGGCCAAAACGTATATAAATTATTTGAATTGAACGTTTCCATTGGTTTCTAGCAATGTCAAAAAATAATCACTGTAATTTCAATGTTTGAGAATGTAGCTCTGAAATTTTGGTTTTCAAGAATTTGATAGTAGAACATCTTCGATTGGTCTTTTTGATAGTCCTTTTTCAGAAGGATTTACATTTGTTGCGGAATGTCATCCTTCTGTTAGACTCACACTTTCAGATTTCGGGGATTTCTCTGTTACAAGCGCGCCACTCAGCGGACACTTGTCAACGCCAATAAATAGGAAAAACAGGTATAGACGGGCAAAGTGTTTGTAGAATCGGCAGAAAAATAGTCAACAGAATTTGAACTTTTGTTCTATTATGGAATGCGCACAGGGCTCTTATAAATAATTTGATGCAATCATATTCATAAATTGAAATATTATTTTCTTTTGCTTATGATTATTGAATTTCATTGTGTATCTAGATTTTTTTATTAATATCATTTTACAGCTAATTTCGATACGATATAATATTTTGTATAATAGTATGATGTTTTACTTGGTGATTGTTTCTCGCATATACACATGATTCATCAGATCGAAGATTAATATTAACCATGGATTTTTACAAGAATACGAAACATGTTTTTGAATGTTTAAAACGAAATATGAGAGGAAAAAGTGGGAGAACTGCTCTTTCGTTGTCAGATTTTTTATATATAATTTTGCATATCCTCCGGTATTTGTTAGAAATTTTACTTAAAAATTTATATTGTGGAGGCCCCTCTCTTGTGGAGGCCCCTCTCTTGTGGAGGTCCCGGGGCTGCAGCCCCGTTTGCCCCCCTCTTAATCCGGCTCTGGGAACCCATCGGGATCATAGACGATCCTCTATAGAGATGGTGCCTGGAAGATGACGAGTCATCGTCACACATCCACACTGAGTACCCGCTTTGGTGCACCAGAGAGAGATCAACCTTGTGAGCATAATTCTAAACCCAGAAGATGTCAAAGAGATTCAGCTGAGGAAACTGCTGAATTTCGTCCAAAAAATTGGCATGCCCAGCTGATTCTCAGATCACGTGGGCGCACAATTGGCCCAAGTAAAAACGCCTACGTGTACCAAGTTCTCCGGAACCAGCCCACCTAGTGCAAAGATGAAGAAGCCTCATTTTGGCAAACGTACTTACGTGCAATTTTTTTAATTTTCATTATGTCCTTCTCCCAGCTCTATTTGTGATTGTAATCCATCAAATATTCTGAAAATAGCTCGAATTGTTTCTAATCTTTTCTATAATCTATAAATTGTTGCTTATCGATTGACGTAAGAGCACCTCTGAATTGACCTAGATTGATTTCAATTTGAAAATTTCCATTTTCAATATGATTAGACTTCTGAAACTTGCAATATCGTTAGAGATTCTAGAGATTCACTGACGTCTACATGAGTGATAATCACTACACGCCAGTTTCGATACAACCATCGATTTTTACGAAAAATGATATTAGTAGGCGAAATAATGTGACAGATTCTACGATATTCAAACACCCTCGTGTCTTCCATAATTATTGAAGTAGAATTCTGATACTTATCGAATCCAGAGATAAATCTATGGATTCTCTGACGTCATATAGATAGATAGATAGATAGATTTATTGGACAACTTTACATTTACATGTTTGCTGCAAGTCATGCGTAGGTACTAATAAAAATAATGATAAAATAAAAAATAGAAAACACACAAACAAAAATTTAAAAATACAACTAAATTGATCAAAACTATATAACATCTTTACAAAAAAAAAAAAAAATATCCATTAAAATGGAAAGGTGACAAGAATTACATTAATGAGAAATCTGAGTTAAGATATTCCTCAGTGTTATAAAAACAGTTTTTCAACAAAAATGATTTTATTTTGAGTTCAAACGATTTGTGGTTGAGTGATTTGATAACTTCAGGTATATGATTGTATATGTATATTCAGGGAGTTTTTCTGAGACTTCGACAATCTGTAATGAGGTTGTAAAAAATACGTCAATTGACTATTGGCAACTTTTTTTTTTTAATTTTTTTTTAAGAAAAAAATAAATTCTAAAAAAAAACTATTTTGCCGATGTCACCAGTTGTACAAGTAGTAGCTATTGTTAGACCATACTATTTGTTTTTATAAAAAAAATCGGAAAAAATATATAATTAAATTCTTATATTACTCAGAGAAATGTATACAATACTTTTTCAATCCCGCTACTGGTCAACAGTGTAAAAGTAGTCAATAATATACCGTACTTTTAAACAGAAATAAATTATTCATACTTACTAACACTATCTTTCTCTGATGTCCCATATAGTCACACTATCTGTTTTTTTTTGTTTCTAATAAGACCAAAAGAATACATATAATATTTTGAATATTATACGGGCAGCTGTCACCAGCGGAATGGCCAAAAATAGATTTTTCGACACATTCCACAAATTTTGAAAATAATTCAATTCACCAGATTTTGAAAAATTCTTGTAAGGCACTGATTAATTTTAGTTACCTGTCCTTCAGGGCAATAAATTCGGTCTCGGCTTAACATGCGAGGTCTTCTTTTGAACAACTTCTCTTTTCCAATGAATCAAATAGTATTTTTTTCCTCAAATAAATTTTTTCTAAATATGAAAAATAAATATATTAACGTTTCTTCTCAAATAAAATGACTTTTACATTGAATTCAATTTATCTTTTGCTTTACTCTATTTTCAAATAATACACGAAATATCTTCAATACTTCTATTGAATAAAAGCACAAAAAAAATAACGTCGTTAAAAAAATTCATCGAAAAACAATAATAAAATAATAAAATGAACAAATAAAATCATATCTAGCTTCAACCAAAGATTGAAACCATAAATTTGAAAACATCGATCAACACCAAACTTATTTCAATAAAAGAGCTCATACTTGTATTTTTAAAATAAATAAAATCCATATTTCCCGTAAAACACTCATATTTTATGTTTACCGATAATTCCCTAATTTTAATAAAACTTTTTGTGCATTGGCGTCAATACTAGAACAGGTAATATACCTGCATAAATACGAACGATTTTTGTACATGTGGTTCACCCCAACAATAAATTAAAGCAAGGTTAAACTACTTTTTTCCTAAAAGCTTTGCACTTACCCTGTAGAACAATTGTTGCCTCATTAACCAATTTTTCCAAATAGTTGTCCCAGTTTCATAGACACTCGTATATTCCCTTTCGATCTACCGAAACAATAAAAATCCCATACTTAAACCCCAAAAATTTCCCAAATTTAAAAATTAGATTCAAAATGTTAGTCAAACAAAATATTATTCCCCTCCGTCCTATAAAAAAAAAACCCGAATCTGTTACCAAACATTTTCTACCGAACCACTTGCCCGTGCCTAGCACGTCTGTTCGGGTGAAGCCCGTAGACCGAATTCTTTTTTTTCATCTCTTTTTTTTCCGCTCCAAGTTAGCGTCAAGGCGTAGCCCCCATTTTAAAATCCCTTATTGGTCTTTCATTTAAGTGGTACTTTTGCATGTTCAAATCCCATTGGCTACTAATTAATGCGTGATTTTTCTAGATGAAGTCTTTCCCCGAATAATTCTTGTTATTTCAGCACAACGGCAATTAGTCCATAACACTTAACTGTGTGAAGAAATCTTAACACAACGTCCGAACTTAAATAAACAATTAAACTCTAACCCGATAATAGATTATTTTTCAATCTCCCATCGAAGATTGATGGTTGACTTCCAGTAAGCACCATAAAGAGAAATATTTCACTTATAATAAATTCAACAATTTTTATGAATATTATTTCAATGAAAGAAAAGAAAATTTCTAATTGACTAAGATATGAGCTCTTCCAGTATTTCTTACAATAATAAAATTTCAAACTCATAATCTCCAGAAAAATAGATACTTTCATTAAGGCCAGAAAAAAAACAACAACAATAACATAACACCTTACAGGGTGTTACAAGGTTGAATGAGCAGCTCAGCATTTCTTGTATGATGATGGTGAACATCCAGATGTTTAGAAAAATGTAATATGTTTTCATGGATTTCAAGAACACTGAGGTAGATGAAAAGAGAAGGTAAAGGTAGAATTCCCATGTCTTTAAAAAGTGCTTTACAGTGTGCTCTGTATTCAGCGTTCCCCATTATTCTCAGAGCCTTTTTCTGGATGGAATATGCTGAATTACTTACCCCATAGAATTATGCCGTAATTTATAAGAGAGTGGAACATGGCGAAATATGCCCTTTTCAAGGCGTCGAGGTCTACTGCTTTTTTAATTGTCTTAGGGCGAAAATGCTCTTAGAGAGTTTCCTATTCAAAACATTGATATGAGTTGACCAGGATAAGTTCGCATCAAGAATTACGCCAAGTAACTTTCCATTATTGTCCTCGATGTTAGTGTTGACTGTAGAGAATACAATTTCCTTGGTCTTCTCTTCATTTAATTTCAACTTATTTACTGTAAACCAACGAGAAGCCAGTTTGAGTGTTTTATCTTTGTTTTCCCCAACGTTTTCAAATTTGTGCCAGTTGACACTAAGAAAATGTCATCTGCGAAAAGGACACATTTATTTGGTGACATAAAATTGCTGAAGTCATTTACATAAATTAAAAATAACAATGGCCCCGGAACAGATCCTTGAGGAATACTATATAAAACAGAAAATGCATCTTTTACATAAACCGACTGGGTTCTATCTGTCAAATATGATTTTAATAATTCCTGGGGAAGTCCTCACACTGCACATCAGGCGCGATTGAACTGTCGATTTTTTAGAAAACTAATGGATAGAATCTTTCATAGATTTCTATTGAGTATGCAAATTGAAATGTATGATCCTGTAAATAAAAAAGAGCGCGTGCAACTCGGTACACGTGACAGAAGTTGAAACTCCTTGGCGATTTAAGCTTCGATATACCGGGTGACACAGGATATCGGGCCACCCCTGTAACTTCTGCATTCGTGAACGGATTTTTCTGGAATTTGGTACAGTTATATAAGCAACCATTTCGGATTTGATCACATTACAATCCAATCTTCCAGTTTTTCTGGAAATGCCAGCAACTTTGTTTTTTCAAATGGAACACCCTATATATTTTTACATATTCAAGTTCAACAGGTCAAAACAAGTCCAAACCTTATGTCAAATGTCATTTTTTTCAAACAATTGGAATTAAATTTGTTTTTTTATTTTACCTCGTGGATAAATGAGATTTGGTCGAAGCTATTCACAATGAGTCGCAAATAACAGAAAAACTAAATTTTTTCTGATTTTTTTTTGGTGTAACTTACTGGTTAATCAATTCAGTCACATCACATTTTGATCAAGAATTATTTTTTTTCAAATGAAACCCCTATGGGCCACCTATCTGTCTCTCTAGAACGTTCATTAAGGAAAAAAATTACATATCATTTTTGTATTTCGGTGCAGTAACAAATTGTATAAATTCAAAAATCTACAACTAGCAGTTCGAATAATTTTTCAACTTAGTAAGCTGTGGAAAACAACATTTCTGAATCTTGTCAACTAATTGTGTGAGTTATACTTATAAGCACGATAATGGTGTTTTTTTTAAAGTTTTTCTAGCGTTTTCTCGACTGACATTGCATTGGTATTCCAATTCCCGCGTCGAAGCGGTTGGATCAAAATGGACATAAGCAAAACATTCATTTCTGCCTCCTCACTTACGATCATCTTCTCCATTGTTGGGTTCTTTTCGGAATCTTCTCTCCACATTTTTGAAAAAGGTTCTTTTTGGGTGTCTTCTGTGTGGGTATCGTTCAGCGTATAACTGACAAGCGGCGACAATGTTTTCAAGACATTCTCCGTAAATTAATAACATATCAACCTGTTCACTTCTTGTGAACCTATAATTTTGATTTTACATTTCCACTAAACTAATTCCCGGAAGTTAACTAATTTTCGAGAGTTGAGATGAAAGATGACAGCGAAACACAATTAGTTGACAAGATTCAGAAATGTTGTTTTCCACAGCTTACTAAGTTGAAAAATTATTCGAACCGCAAGGAAACTCATGAACTAGTTGTAGATTTTTGAATGTATACAATTTGTTACTGCACCGAAATACAAAAATGATATGTAATTTTTTTCCTTAATAAATGTTCTAGAGAGACAGGTAGGTGGCCCATAGGGGTTTCATTGGAAAAAAAATAATTTTTGATCAAAATGTGATGTGACTGAAGTAATTCATCAATAAATGACACAAAAAATAATTTTTCAGAAAAAAATATGTTTCTCTGTTATGTGCGACTCATTGTAAATAGCCTTGACCAAATCTCATTTATCCACGAGGTAAAATAAAAAAACAATTTTAATTTCAATTGTTTCAAAAAAATGACATTTGACATAAGGTTTGGACTTGTTTTGACCTGTTGGACTTGAATATGTAAAAATATACAGGGTGTTCCATTTGAAAAAACAAAGTTGCTGGCATTTCCAGAAAAACCGGAAGTCCGCTATATTGGATTGTAATGTGATCAAATTCTAAATGGTTGCTTATATAATCTCAGTTATCATACTTCCTTAAGTGAATTTAAATTCACAACCTTAGAATTTAGAAAAAAAATTGCTATTCTATTATTTTTCTATAAGCTACTACATAATGAAATAGATAACCCTCACTTGTCACAAATTAGTCTGAACTGCAGTATATACTTTAATAATAGAAAAAGAGATATATGTGTTTTGCCTAAACCTCGAACCAACCTAGGTTTAAATTCCCCACTATACAATATTTGTTCTATTGCTAATTATTTGAGGAATATAGATTTCTATGTTAAATGTAATGTAAAAACATTTAGAAACGAAATTGAAATTGAAATGTCATCCTTAGAAGCAAATGCGAATTGTAACAGAAAGCCAATTTAAATGTAAAAGCTCTACTTGTCTCTCAATTTGATATTGATTCAGGTAATCTGGAGTTAATTTTTTGTTTAAGTCATCGTATTATTTTAAGAATGGTTATTTACTTAGTTTTTATATATTGTAATCGATTATTGGAACTGCCTGTTCTGTAGATTACTTAATGAATAAAATAAAAAAATAAAATATATAACTGTACCAAATTCCAGAAAATTCCGTTCTCGAATGCAGAAGTTACAGGGGTGGCCCGATATCCTATGTCACCCGGTATTTGTTAATTTCTTAAATCCTCTTTGTATATTTTTTTATGTTTTTTATTTGGGTTTTGGATTCTTATAATAAAGGCCTAGGCGATTGTGTAAGACGTTAGAGACATTTTCAATTTATTATTCATATTTTCTTTCTGGAATTTCAATAGATGAGAACTCATTTTATTTTGGTGACGTCAAAATTTTAATTTTGTATGCATATACATATATATATATATATATATATATATATATATATATATATATATATATATATACTGAGTTGCACGCACTTTTTCTATCTACAGGCAGACTGTAATAATCGATAATAGAAGTAATAATAAATAAAATTGTACTGCTGCTATTATTATTAATAAATTGAATAAATAAAAAAAAATTTTTTAACAAAAAATTAAACCGACGAAATAATGGTTTTGACGGATGTGGAACAGAAATAATGTCAGTAGCGATCTGTCATTGTTAACTACGTATGTGTGTGCCAATGTTCATAAGTGAAAAATCAATTATCCCCTAGTTTTCTACCCGTAAGGGTATATAATTCCATTCGAAATCTTAATATAAGGTATACCCTATCTATTAAAAAAAGAATCATCCAAATCGAAGAACCCAGTACAAAGTTATGCCTGATAGAATCGATTAACGGACCAGAATTCAGAGGGTGAGTGATCAATATCCTTCATGTTGCTACCCTTAGGGGTAGATTTCATCTTTTAAATTCAAATGGGATCACCTTCGAAGTACACCCTATCCACTGAAAAAAGAATTATCGGAATCGGACGCCTCAGTAAAAAGTTATGCGTGATCATACATAAAAAAAATGATGGAAAAAAAACAAATATACGGGTCGACTAGAGAACCTCCTCCTTTTTGGTTTCGTCGGTTAATAAGGAAGTATCAGTTATCTGTTGTCTGATTGTATAAATTTAATTTCCCTTTTTGAAGTGTCTATTATCAGATCATCATATCAGATTATCATATAACATATTTCGTTGCACTGTTCGAAAGTAAAAACAAAATACTTGTGATAAACATTTCGATCACAACTGATTGGAATTCAATTATCTCAAAATGAATGTGGAGATACTGAACAAATGAATTTTGTCCTTGATTCAAATATACAAAATAACCCAGATATCTATTTTCACTTCGAAAACCTCAATGCACGACATTGAATGTAAGTTCAATGGTATAAAATAAATAATAAAAAAAAAATGTAAAGACAAGCTTTTATTCAAATGCGCTAAAATAATTGCTTTGGATGTGCGACGTAGGTTATTCCGTGAGTTATAGATTCAAGAGCTTGTCGTGCAAAGTTGTCAGTTCGAATACAAAAGTGACAACCCCGAAAACCATTCTGACGAAAAATTCATAATCTTCGACCCCGAAAACCCTCACATAACAATTTTGAATCGAATCGGACCATAATTACAAAACTCGTCCGCCATCTTGAATTTGTGAATTTTGAATAAACATTCATTATCTCCTATCCCGAAAACCCCCACATACCAATTTTGAATAGAATCGGACCATAATCACAGAGATCGTCGGCCATATTGGAGCCGCCATTTTTATTTTAAGAATTTTGACAAAAAATTCATAATCTTCGAACCCTAAAACTCCCACATACCAATTTTGAGTCGAATCGGAACATAAACACAAATCTCGTCCGCCATCTTAGAGCCGCCATTTTGTTTTTCCTCTACTAAAATTCCATCATGCATTGCCACGGGAACTATGAACACCTACCAAATTTCACGTTAATCGGGCAACTAGAAGTGGGTCAAATTGAATTTGCAAGTTTTGTTACAGATAGATACCGGGGCAGGTGAAACTAAATAAAAGCTTGTAAAAACGGAAACGTTCAATGCATTTTTGTCGAAGAAAATCTATTTCACATTCCACGACCTTAAAGAAGACTGGAAGAATTGAGAAATACATTTTCCAGAAGCAATTTTACTTTGCAATGATAGGAAAGGTTAGAATCATTTATTTCGGAGTGACTCTCTGTAAGTATGTTTGTATTTACGAATGTTCTATCGTAGCGCCTAAACTACTCGTCCGATTTTGATGAATGTGTCAATCGATTCGTTATTATGGCCCGGGTAACATATGCTACATTTTATATGAATGAAATCAAAATGGCGGATGTTACATAAAAAAATGTGGGGGTCTCTGAAATTATTTTTTTGCTATCGTTTCGAGTGGAATGTCAAATGAAAGAGGAGAAAATTCCCAGCTCATAAATATAAATATAGTACAATAGTAAATATAAAAAAATTTACCGCGACAGAAAAACAATACAAATTTTTTAGCGTGGATTTTAAATATATTTTCATTTTCTAATGGCACAAGACGAACATTCATGCACATTAAATTCTTCTATAATTATTTGTCTTCATTTCTAAGTTACGAAAAATAGCTAATAATAGGGTAAAGGGGGGGTTTACTTTATCCTATTCCGTATACTGAACAATTGTTTTATTATGAATGTCCTAGTCTATTACTCACGCTATCATATCATTCTCCTTTTTGTTGTCACATCAAAGGTTAAAAAGAAAAAGTTTAAAATAAAATAAAAAGTTTAAAAAACGGAAAAAATGGAATAAACTAAAAAGTAAGAAACAAGTTAGATGTTGATTGCTATCATCGTCTTATTGAGTGGACAAGCCTTTTGATTTGATATGTTTATTTAGTTTCTATTGAAGTCTTCTGGCACTTTCACATGATTAACGTTATAATTCAATTCAGATGCCGTTGGTAGTGAGTTGTCAACTACGAAAAGCAAGCATTATCATTTGATAGACAAATAAAAACAATGAAGATGCCGTCAATCAAGAATAAAAAATAAGCACGACCGCGGCATCTGAATTGAATGAAATGGCCAGAAGACTTCAATAGAACTAAGTAAACAGGAATATCTAACATATCAAATCAAAAGACTCAGGCCAATAGAGATAGACATGATTTTCAAAACTTCAGTAGAGTGAAGAGGACTTTCATATGATATGTAGTCTGATTTTGCAACCCTTTTTTCTGAACGGAGGATGTTGAAAATCAGGATTTAATGAATTTTCACATTATTAACGCTTAAAAATTTGCAAAAGTTCTGCAAACTTTCGAAGTTTTGATAAATAGCAATTTACATCCTCTGATAAATTTGCAACCACTCAAACAAGACGGAGATGTCTGATTTATCGAAAAAAAATTGTTGTTAGTCCTAATTTTTCAATGAAAATTCCAAAAGTTCTGCAATCTCGAAAAAATAAATAAAATAATGTTCCTGACAAGAGTTTTAATTTGCAATCTCTTGCGTCAAATGGAAAACATATTTTTTCATTGAATTGATTTTTTTTTATTGAAATAAGTATCGGAATTATTACAAAAGTTTCCAATAATGGTTGCAAGTGGAGATGTCCTGGCGTACAATGTTTTCATTAATTTGCAACCTCGTCTGCAACACAGAAATGAGGGTAAAATCAAAAGAAAAATATTTTCATATTTGCCTATTTGCGTTTTGCGAATCGGACAGACAACTCATTTTACCAATTGGTGGCAGTATCACAATTTGCAAACTATGTTACAATGCGGAACATTAGGAATAAAAAAAATATTAATTTTTGCAACACCTGTGTTATCTGAATAATAAACATTTTTTTATAACTTATAAATGACATTAATTGTGTTACCAAGTTAACTATCGACTAACGGTAAGTGAAATCATTCAATGTTGAAAGCTAACGTTTTCGATATGAATTCAAAACATCATATAACAATTAGGAATTTGCATAAAAAATACTCTGAGTACGTTTGATGGAGGATCGAGAATCTCTCGACTCGTTTTCATAATTTCCTTGATTCATAAAAAAATGGAGGAAATATTGAGATTTGAAAAACACTCGTACAGTTGTACATTAATACGATTAACCTACAAGTGTTTTACGTCACAGTGTTTTGTTTGCAGATTAATAAATGCACAGTAGTTTAGTAACATGATTTATTACCAGAATAACAAAAAGACTGGCAATTGTATTTTTATGACAGACAACTATATAACTGACCAAAAATAATATTTTCACTCTTTATTTTCAAATTTTTACGTGTCGATTACATTTCAGTCCTCCATTCGGATTCAATAGAATTATTCATGCGAAACCACAATTGGAGAAGCGAGTGGAAACGTAAATTATAATAATTTAAACGATTTTAAATTTTTATTTTTACTAGCGTTTCTTTGATGAATTATTTATGTAATTACGAGATATTAAATCGATAACGTTTTGATATCCTTACTTCCACAGAGCATCGATTATTCATTTTAAAATCTAGTCGATTGCTATAAAGTCATGTTGTGACAAGTGAAAATTTTAAATGAAGAATAATTGCATTTTAATGCGATAAAAAATTAATGTATTTCATTAGTCTTCTAACAGAATTTTGTATTCTTTCGATTGTTGCATTGGAAAATATTAAATTTATTTCGCTGATTAGTCGAAAACAGTGATTTCTACAGAGATTAATTATTAGTTTCAATTTTTTTAATGGGTACCTACGTAATCGTATTGTTCTTCGGATGTAATTTCAATCAACCAGTACAAAATATAACAGATATAAACGATGGATAATCAAGTATACAACTGGACCACTGTAGACAGATGTCGGTCTAATATATATCTCAAACCTATTTGCAAAAAGTTTGCAATTTATGGCCAAATTATTTAAAAAAAAACAAATCAATTATACAAAAAAAAATTACTGAATCCAAATCAAAATTGCACGACGATTCAAAATGATGTTCAGCAAGTCCTGTTTTTTCTTTTTTAATTCTATTCTTTTCATAGCAGTCATATTTGTGTTGATATATTCTGGTTTTTAGGTATTGTTTAGTTTGCCCTATAAAACATTACCCACATTCACAGGGAATACTATATATTACACATAAATCTGATTTAGCTGGTATCTCATCTTTTAACTGCGTGAATAATTTTCCTGTAGTTTTCGAATTGTAAAAAGCAAACTTGTGAGAATTAGTTGCTAAACATTTTCTAATTTCATATGAGAGTCGATCTAGATATGGAAATTTAAAATAGTAACACATTTATTTCGGAAACATATCCTACCTATATATTCTTTGACGTTTATTAATGATACTATTAATTAATTTCGTGGGATAGTGACTAAGGTTTATCTTTCAGTCGCAGATGATTCCACATCTGATTTTATGAACATCCTGTTTATATTTTCAACAAATCAAGTTCTTCGCCTTAACTAAGTAAGTACCCTTGAAATTAGTTTAGAGGCTGTATTAACCTTTTGGCTGAAAGAGTGTTCTGATAAGTAATTCAAAATTCTCCCCGAATTGGTAGGTTTCATGAACCAATTGCTGAGTAATTTCCCATTGTTATCTCTTATGATCTGGAGATCCAGAAACGGCAGCTTGTTTTCTGTTTCTATTTTTAACGTGAACTGAATATTTGGGTTGAAACTATTGAAAATATTTAATATTTCATCAGATTTGTCAGCTGGAATATCAAGAATGCAATTATCATCATAATATTTAATGAAAGTTATATCAAAAGATAATCCCAAAGTTATTTTTGTAATTATATAATTAACAACTATATTCGCCAACACAGGACTGACTGGATTTCCCATAGCTTCTTTTTGTTTGAAATATGTTCCATCAAACATAAAATAAAGTCGATTAATTTGAGAAAAATATACATTGGAATATCTGTATAAGCAGAAATTATTTCCCATTCCCATTCAACAACTACCCCACGAAATTAATTAATAGTATCATTAATAAACGTCAAAGAACAGATAGGCAGGATATGTTTCCGAAAGAAATGTGTTACTATTTTAAATTTCCATATCTAGATGGACTCTCATATAAAATTAAAAAATGTTATCAACTGAATCTCACAAGTTTGCTTTTTACAATTTGAAAACTACAGGAAAATTATCCAGTTAAAAGATGAGATAACAGCTAAATCAGATTCATGTGTAATATATAGTATTCCCTCCCTGTGAATGTGGGAAATGTTATAGAGGGCAAACTAAACAATACCTAAAAACCAGAATATATCAACCAAATATGACTGCTGTGAAAATAATATACTGCACATCATTTTAATCGTCGTGCAATTTTGTAAACAGTAAACATTTTGGAAAAAGGGATGACTTATTCAAAGAGATTATTGGGAGAAATGATTCAAATCAATCTCCATGATAATTGCGTAAATCAAAAAAGTTATACACAAAACCTGACAAAAATATAGACCCATATTCTAGAAAGGTTCAAAAGAAAAACAGATTTCTGAATAATAATACACAAAAGATTTGTTTTGTTTTGTTTTTTTCGTTTCTTTATCTATGTAGCGCTGGGATCTTTCAGGCGGGATGATCAGTTGCAAATTGACCATACACGGTTGTGTTTTGTTTCATTTTAACGTGTCTGTATTTGTTTATATACAATTTTAAAGTTTTTAATGTGTAATTTGTGCCCATGTGTTTTTATCGACCATAGTTTGTATCGACTACTCAACAGTTTTTTAGTTGAATCCATGAGCAGGAAAAACTTAGTTTTAAGGTAGGTTATAGATATATTCTTTGTTTCAATCTATACGTGAATATCGTCATTTCAGCATTGAAAAAGAAATAAATTAATTCCGAAACGTCAGCGATAAATAATTAATTTTATTGTCAGTTCAGCATACCGTGCATATGGTTTTATTATTAGGAACTGTAAGAATTTCAATAATTTTTCATCATTAACATCTCCATATTTCAGTTTGGTTAGATCAAAACTAGAATATGGATCCATAATATGGAATCCCATATATATTCAATATTCATCTGGTATAGAAAAAGTTCGGAAGAAATTCTTAAAATTCCTAAACTTCAAAATTGATGAGTTTTCCTCCAAGAGGTTGTAATTATTTGATTTACTACATAGATTCGACTTTGGGTCTTTAGAGAAACGTAGAAATCAGCCATATGTTTTATGCATATATAAATTATTCAATTGTAAAATTGACTGTCCTGCATTACTGTCGCAAATTGATATTCTTGTTCCTATAATAACATCTAGATACAATACTTTTTTGTGTAAAAGAGCCCAAACGAATTTAATCTTAAAAACACCAACAAATTTGATGTGCAGTAATGCTAACAAACTCTCTAGCATTTATGACATCTTTTGTTGCAGCATATGTGAACCAAAAAATAAATCTCGCGCGTATCTTTGAATTTTTTAGGGTTTACAAAAATGACTTGTGATTTTCAATCATATATCAAAAGGGTACTATTAATTAATCATCTAATCGTAACATCGCTCTGTAAATGGGAAACTGATGGCAATAAACGCTATTATTATTATCACCTCTAATTCGACAGAAAACTGATTTGTTGTCGCTGCTGCTTGGCCTATCACTTTCGCATGTATGCTGGAATAATATTTTTTTTACTTCCCGTACCTGACACACATGACCCGATCGCACCAATGCTGTTCTTTTTTCACAGACTGATTCTCGAAATCGATGTGGCTTGAAATGGGTAAAAACCCAGTTGCAACCACTTGAACCACCACGAATAAAAAACACTTTTCAACTCGATTATGAGTTATATGTGAACAATACGATGACAGGCAAATTACGTATTCAGAGTGCACGTGTTCAGTCGTTTAAATGCGGTTCGCAGACTACTCGTCTGAATCTGCATTTTATTTATTACTAGGGCAATTTCCGAAACCGGGGCTCAATTTGATTCAAAGGTTATACAGTGTCATCCTCAAAGTATGCACCATATGGGAAACTTATTTATTAAGGGTTTTTCGACAAAAAGTTATTCTTGGTAAAAGTTTGTGCATCCCCTAAAACTAAAAATGCACCAACAAAATATAGTAAAACACACGTAATATACGAGGAGCCTTAAAAAAATTGCTTTTAAGACAAGATTAAAACACCCTTATTTTGAAAAATCTCGGGAAATGCTATTTAGAAAAGTTGTTCAGCATTAAAAAATACATCTAGATTTGGAGTCATGTCCATCTGTAAAGTTTTATTTTTTCACCCGTTTTTTTTAAATGGGGACTTTGAAAAAAAAAAATTACTAAAACGATAAATAGACAACATCCTGTATACGACGGTTAATTTGAAAAGCCTGTAATATTACGAATTACACAACTATTGTGTTAACCACGGTCAATTTTTTTGAAGAGTAAAATCATTTTCAAAGGTTTTGGTGCAAAGTTTGGTGCAAAAAAAAAAAAAAAACAAAAAATCAAATCACAAAACATTAGAATGAAATAAGTATTACGACATAAAACTCATTGATTTTCTGGAGATTTTCTTATCCAAAATAATTCTTATATTCGCTTTGAAAACAAAAGCATGTTTCCGAAAGAAGTATTTTACATCTCAGTATGATGTCCATCCCGCAACATGCACAGTTCGGTTCTTCTTACACAATCGTTGACTGCATTCGTAATGTGCTCCGGTTGTATGGCCTCACACAATTAGTAATCACAGTTTTTAAATGTTCTCTATCCCTAAAAGGACGATGTTTGTAACTTCGTTCTTCAATAAACCCCAAAAGAAAAAATCCATTGGGGTTAAATCTGGTGAGCGCGCTGGCATTGGATACTCTGAGTAACGTCCTATCCATTTTCCATTAAAAATTATTCGTATTGCTACACTACAGTGAACACTAGCTCCATTTGACTGATATCAAATTCTGTATCTTTGATTTAAAATTGGTAATAAATATTGTTGTCAAAATTGCTAATATCGGTTGGCATTAAGGTTTCCATCAATGAAGAAGAGACCAGTCACAGTATTGTTTAACAGTCCACATAAGACATTTACCTTAAATGAATATTGGTCCTTGCACTCTATAGTGAAATGAGGGTTTTCTGTAGCCCACCAATTACAGTTCTGTGAACTTACTGTTCCATTAGTTGCAAATGTTGCTACATCAGTCCATAAAATATTCATTGGGAACCGTGCGTTTTCTTAGTATTTATTATCCCTGACACCACGCGGAAAACTCAAATCTTGGAATAAAATCCCTTCTTTTAAAGTGTTTATAAATTTTGGTTTAAAAGCTTTGAATTTATTTTTTCTTGAAAAATGTTGTACAGTAGTAAAAGGTACATCAAGAGATGTCGATATTTGTTTAATTGATGTCTTACCATTTTCGATAACTTTTAAACACACTTCCTCTTCCACTTATATAGATACCTTTGCAGTTGTGCGAGGTTTTTTTGAAATTGTTATTAATAGGTACTGCCTGTATCTTTAAATTTATTCAAAATACGGGTTACTGTAGTGTGATTTACATTGCGATTAGGATGCCTGGCATTAAAAATGTCTGTAACTTGTCTGCTTGGAGTATTTTCCCCACACAACAATATAATCTCAACTTTTTCTTCTTTTGTAAGCATCTTAATATTATTTAAATAGTACTTATATCAAACGTTAACAAATAAGCAAAAACAATAACTACGTAATAAATATTTAGCAAATATGTCAAGTACTTAATGTCAAACATTCGTTTGTTTTCAAAGCCAACTTAAAACAATTATTTTGGACAAGAAAAACTCCACAAAATAAATGTAATTAGTTTGTATCGAAATACTTATTTTATTTTGATGTTTTGTGATTTGATATTATTGAATATTAAGTTCTTGTTACAATACTTTATAATTTTGAGCAATTTTCGGTGATAACAAAAAATAAAAATAACTTTGCACCAAAAACTTTGAAAATTATTTTACTCTTCAAAATAATTGACCGTGGTCAACACAATAGTTGTGTAATTTGTAATATTACAGGCTCTTTAAATGAACCGTCTTATACAGGATGTTGTCTATTTATCGTTTTAGCATTTTTTTTTTCGTAGTCCCCATTTTAAAAAAATAAGTAAAAAAATAAAACTTCACTTAGATGGCCATGACTCCAAATCTAGATGTATTTTTTAATGCTGAACAACTTTTCTAAATAACATTTTCCGAGATTTTTCAAAATAAGAGTACTTTACTCTTGTCTCAAAATCAAATTTTTGAAGGCTTCTCGTATATTACGTGTGTTTTACAATATTTTGTTGGTGCATGTTTGGTTTTAGGGAATGCACAAACTTTTTCCAAGTATATCTTTTTGTCGAAAAACCATTAATAAATAAGTTTCCCATATGGTGCATACTTTGAGGATGACACTGTACATGCCAAATCACAACGCTACCCAAGTTTTCAGGTTTGTAACAAACAGATTTAAACTGTTGCACTTTAGAAACACTCTATTTATCACAGGAGCAAATACGGATAATTTGCGCCAAGTCCATACATTCCCGAGAGGAAAAGAGGAAGTCCTGGGACACTCTGAAAGACAGTCGGATACCTTCAAAAATAAAAGACATTTGAATTTCTAAATTTTATTTTGAGTCATACTATAGCCTCATAAATCATTGAAAAGTGTCAACGTAAATTCAACAAGAATCCAACAAACACCTAGTTTTGATTACATTGGCCAGATATCTGGAAGAATCTTTGGCAGTCCTTGGTCGCAATGGATCGCTCATGTTCACATAGTACATGCCCAATTTTGCGCTGAAAATTCAGATATGTTTTATGCCATAAGATATTCTTATGTGATTTACTTACTTGAAACCTTGTACCCATTCAAAGTTATCGATGATACTCCATACGGTGTACCCAGTCACGTTGACTCCGCCATCGTAGATTGCGTCGATCATGTGACTCATGTAAGACTAAAAATCAGATAATCCGAATAAACCTCATTGAATACCTTGATTATGTTGAAAAGGGGAACATTCTCGATTGAATATTGACTAGAAATATTTTTCTATGAATTGAAAAATCCACGATAAAAATGAAGTTATTTTTGTGGATATTTAACAGAAAACAACTATTTCCCCGGTTAAAGCCACGATGGACATTGAACTTCATCTAGATAGATATTGAGAAAGGACCCTGACTAAAAAGAAAAAAAAATCTGAAAATGAAAATTTTCACTTTCAGTGAGATAGTAATTTGATTTTCTATTCCAGTTCAATATTTTCAAAAAAATCAACCTTAACTAGGTTTTTTTTCACACAAAATATTTATGGTTCACCAGATAAAAAAGTACCAACCCTAACTATATTTCTTGATTCATCAAAAGTCTGAGAATGCAACATGTTGAAATTAACAAAAATATTAGTGAACCAAAAGTATTTGAAACCGGAATTCCCCAAGGAACAATTTTAGGACCGCTTTTATTTATATATATATATATATATATATTATATATATATATGTATATATATATATGTATATATATATATATATATATATATATATACAAGTTATGGTGATGATACTCTCATAACCTACCAGGCAGAAACATGGAAGTTTCTATAAACTTTGAAAAAACAAAATATATCCCATTCTATTCTCACATATGTTCAATTTCAAATTCAGGGTCAATTTAAGTAGATAATGTAAACGAAATTCTGCAAATAAATAATATTAAATATCTAGGTATAGTAATTGACAAAAATCTCAAATGGAATTTACAAATAAATTTCATAACAAAAAAATTGAGGAGCTTGTTATCAAAATTCAAGTTTTCCCAACAATTTCAAAAAATACCTGAATTGGAAATGCTTTATTATTCACTTATTCAAACACAACTGGACTATGGAATTCTTGGATGGGGGAGTGTGAATGATAATTATTCAAGACCTTTAGAAATTCTCCAGAAATGGTTTTTCAAAATTATCTACAAAAAAGATATTCATCTGATCTTTTATTTAAACAAAGGCAAAAGATGGGCATCAGACAATTATACTGCTATAACATATTAATCTACCTACATCTACAAATCACATTTATAATACCAGGTTTAAAAATGAAATAACAACAACCATGTGAGTAAATAAAACAATTGGTCAAACAAATTACATAATTATTCCTCCTTACGTTTATGATATAGTACCCGACAAAATAAAAGCTATCACATCGATTTTCTCATATAAGAAAAATCTAAAAATTTTGATATTGGAAAGTCCCAGCATAATTTTTCATGAAATACTGAAAATTCTATGTTTTAATCGTTCAAAGTAAAGTATTATAATTAAATTAAAAAAAAACTAATGAATATTCCACAAGTTCAGTTCGTGGCATTGTTTTATAGTATGTTTCAATGTCATGTATTTATTGAAAATGTAATAACTTCCTATGAATTGAAAATAAACTTATTATTATTATTATTATTACTTACACTGAGATAGTCGATACGGTGTTGATCTCTCAAAGTACCAGTTCTGTCTGAAACTCCATTCTCTGTGATAACGATTTCTTTATCTCCGTAAGTTGCTTTGACCCATCTCAGAAGTTTTCCGAAACCCCAGGGAACAACCTAAAAAAAATACATAAAGTGATCGTTATTTTTTGGCTTGAATGAAAGCCTATCATTGGATATGTTGTCTCTAAAAACTTGAAAATCACATGCTAGTTGATTGAGAAATTATAAATGTCTACATTCTCTTAATATTTTCACTTCTTGGGTAGATTTTGTGCTAGCAAATTTCCCTGTTTTGTTTCCTACAATGTTAATAATAATTACAAATCTCGTCCGCCATCTTGGAGCCACCATTTTGTTTTTTTTTTCTAACAAAAATTCCATAATGCATTGTCACGGTATTATGAACACCTGTCCAATTGTTCAAGAAAAAAAATTTCAGACTGAAAATTGAACCCTATTCACTCAATGATTACTTGTCATTCAATTTAACCCAGTAAATCAAAATGTACCTGACCATTGTTTCAATTAATATGCTCTATGTAACTTATTATATATTGTGATATTCCTTGAACTACAGTTTTGTTTATTATTATTATTATTCATGAAATTAAAAAAAAATGTATAAACTAAATTTAGAAAATTAATAATTATTCATTGAATATAAGATTCAGGAAAGTAAAGTATATGCCATAATTAAACGAGCTTAAACAGAATATAGAAATAAAAAGCTGCACAAGATAATGAAAATAAGTTACTGTATAAAAAATTAATCAAAATTAGTCAAAAAAAAAACAGATATTGACCGCACAGGATTCAATAAATTATTATCATTATTATTGAATAGAATTACGGTTATTTTCATATCGTTTTGCACAAGGTAGCTGTATGGGTTACACGAGCCCATAAAAATGACCCTTTCAAATAACTGACATCAAATCATCCTTATACATTCCCCCAGTTTTTGGTGTAAAATTAAAATATTATTTATGATACGTTTAAGCAAGAAAATAAACTATTTTATGTTATATGTCATTTTCAATGTTTTTGTGTCACATTTTTTATTAATAAATTATTATTTATGTATTTAGGTCGTAAATAAGGCGCCCGATGGCGTGAATATAATAATTACACGCCAATGGTGCTAAACGCTATTTACGACTGAGATACATATTCTCGCTTAATGTCAAAACTTAATTTCTGACATCTGCAGCATCTTATATGAAATTATTTTCAGTGTTTTGTCGATATCTATGTGTTTTCCATCTCTTGGATTTGAAATCTTGCTTAGCGTATTCCTGAGTTTGTTCTTTAAAAAATCATTAGTGCGTGAGGAATTGTTTATTTTCAGGTGGTGTAGTGTGTAAGGATAATTTTTGTAGAATGAGCCATATTTGTATTTTGTGTAGACAGTATAAAGCCGCAGATTCGAATATTCACCTGTATTTAGTACCAAAAGCAAGTACAACTCTTGACGAATTGACTAATAATTATATTTTCATAGTTCATCATATTGAATGCATTAGCCAATTGAGGGAATACCGAATGTCAGAATAAAGTCTCTTAACAAAAAATCCCATGAAATTGAGCCAGACAAGAAGAAATCAAGAATACACAACCCAGTCACAATACATGACATGATAATAAACACATATATTGAAGAATTGAACAACCCAACAAACATTAACAGAATTGAACTCCTTCATAAACTGAGACGAAAGTTTGTTGATAACTTTAACGTGGACTCACAAGCAGTTTTTTCTGGGAGTCGTGTGTACATTTTGATTTTTGAACTTGACTCAGATGATCCATCCCCTACCGAACCAATCAACAGCGAAAATAATGTCCAGTATGTTCAGTCCAATGCAAGCTAAGTTCATCTACTGTAACATAAATAGCTACCCCAGAAAAAAACAAATAATAAATCATTATATTGAAAACAACAATATCGACTGCACCCTGTTTGTAGAAGCGAAGACCAAAAATGACAGTAATACAACAAACAGAAATTGGTCTGTCATACAAAAGAATGGTTACCAGTTGCATAACAAAACCAAAGGGGGTTCACTTGTCCAAGCAAAACCACATTTGAAAATTGGTAGAGCAAACTCACCAGCAATTAACTACCAGCTTAGTGAATGTCTTCATTTCACTATACCATTCCGGAACGACAAACTTCATATATTTTTGGTGTATTTTCATCCGAACTCCAGACTCGAAGAGAATGTCTTCACCCAGGCATGTCTGCACCGCTACTCAATAATAATCGGAGATTTCAATGCGAACAACAGATATAAAAGAAGACAACTGAATAATTTTCTACAAAACTCTAATTTCAAAAAGGTAGAAACGGCTCCTACCTTCATAATGCCTAATAATCAGGACTCAACACCAGATGTTATCGTTCACACAGAGAATCTCACACCAAACATTATCCAAGTTGAAGAAACTCCAGATTTAGGTTCAGACCATTTGGGACTGGTGATCACAATTGATCTCAACCAATCAGGTGAGGAAGAAAACGAAACTATGAAATACAACTTCCGGAAAACTAATACACAGAAGATTAATGAGGATATGCTGAACTACCTGGAAGCAACAGAGAGACAAGAACTGACAGAGCTACTGATAAACAACTTCAATGAAAAACTTGCTGAACTTGTGTTGGAAAACACACCAAAAACAAAACAGATATACTATACCCATGAATTACCACCCTTTATCATTAGCCTCATTAAGAGAGAGAGAAAAATGTATCGAGAATATAAACTTACTGGTAATGAAAACCTCAAAGCAGAATTAAACAAATTTAATAAGAATACTGAAAAATTAATAGAAGAATTCCGAATAAGCAAATGGATGGACCTTGTAACCATAAACAGGAAAAAAGGACAAACAATTGGCATGAAATTAAAAACGTCAAAATACAAAAAAAATCAATGGGCAACAGAAGCCAATTGAAATTAAAAAAAATTGGATAAAAAAAAACACATGGAAGGACAATTGTGAAGCCAGAAAAGCAAATGTTTTGGTGATCACTTTGAATCCTCATATACAGAAGCTCAAGACCCAAACTTTGACAACACCCACTTTGAAAATGTCAATACATGGTTTGAACAATACTTTGCAGCTGAACCCCCACAAGAAGAACATCCCATTGAAGAAGATAAATATTATGATATCATCAACCAAGGCAAAAGTACAAGCCCGGGACATGACCTTTTAACAAAAAAAACGTTGAGAAAATTGGACGAGCAAATACACAAGTACATCATCCGTATATACGAATACTGCTTAAAATATCACTACATCCCAAAACAATGGAAATCAGGAATAATTATAACAATTCCCAAAAGTGGTACAGATTCTACAAAACCTCAAAATTACAGACCAATCACACTGTTGCCAGTGTTAGCCAAAAACCTGGAAAAGATATTAAAAAACCGATTGGAAACATCTATAGGAAGCACAATACCAGGCTATCAGTTTGGATTTAAAACACATCACTCAACAGCACACCCTCTCACTATTTTAACCAACAATATTGAAGCCTCCAAGTTGAACAGAAAAAAGACTGGGGCGTTATTCTTGGACATAAATAAAACTTTCGATAGTGTCTGGCACAAGGGCTTACTGTACAAGCTTTTTCTGATAAACTGCCCCAAGTATATTATCTTTATCCTTCGAGACCTACTAAAAAACCGGAAACTGAAGGTTAAAGTTTCTAATGCTACCTCAAGAGAATTTACACCACACCAAGGACTTCCTCAAGGATCACCACTCTCCCCTATTTTGTATAACCTATTTTGTGCGGACATTTATAACCACCAACACCAAGACCCAGAACACTTTGATAGCTCCTCATACCTCCTACAATATGCAGATGACACCGCTCTGATAGTCCATGAAAGAACAACACAGAAAATCACTGATAACCTCCAAGAACTAGTTGACTCCACTTCCTCCTGGTTTAACAAATGGAGACTCAAACCTAATCCTGATAAATCCCACTTCATCCTTTTCAATCATCATCCAACTCCAGCATCCCCCTTTCTCACAATGCAAAATCACAATATTCAACCCGAAACAACGATTAATTATCTGGGCATTAAGTTCGATAATAAACTTAATTTTAATGCACATACTCAAATTAAAAAGAAAAACATCATAGCAAGAGCCAAACACTTTCGAAATCTCACGTACAGAGGAAGTGGTATCAACATAAATACAGCAAGCCGAATCTACAAGATGATATGCCGCCCCATGATTGAATATGGACACATGATTTTCTTAAACTGTAGAAACAGAGCTTTAAACAATCTGAGAGTTGCCGAAACATCTTCATTGCGGAAGATTACCAAGATGCGTCACCCTAATAACCCGCTACACAACCCTTCCAACCCTATGCTATACCAAAAAACCCAAGTCAAGCCAATAGACGAATACAACAGTTAACCCTGAAATTCTTCAACAAAACAGAAAATCTGGACATCCTGGAAAAATATGCTATAAGAAGATTACCAGGCATTATCCCCTTACACAGACATCCTCAGCATACAACTCTGGAACTTATCCACCAAATGCTCCTTAACTAACTCTTGTATAAGATTGTGTTTATATGTGTATATATCACTTCTGACTCTACAATTCGAATATATTTTTTTTTTCAATCTATTTATAGCTTATATTCAATTATTTAAGGTTTCAATTGTGTTATATAATTACAATAGGCAGAAGGACCTAGGTCAATAGCCTGTTGAATCATGTAATTTACTTGGTTCAATAAATATCATTTATTATTATTATTATTATTGAATGCATTAAAATTTATATTTTCTGCAATTTAATGACAATTTCATTTCCAATCCTCCGTCTGTCAAAATGCAGTTATCCTCAAATTCAAATGGTACAAAATACGAGAAACAACACGACAGTGCTTTCTTTGTGCAATGTTCGGGGGCTTCTAATTCTAACTTTGCTATTGGTTGAAAAGAGACTGTCAAACTTGCTCTTTTCAACCAATAGCAAAGCTAGAATTAGAACCCGCGAACAGTTCGCTTCAAAAAGAAAGCTGAAGAAATAAATATACCCTGTTACTAAATTGAAACTAAAACGAGATTTGCGCCATCTGACACGCTAGTAATCTCTATTATCAAGTAGGCCAAGTGTCGCCAAAGTCGATCCCAAACTTCTACAGGTATAAGTGCAAGACCAGGGTTCTTAGACATCTTAATTTTATCCAAATCGTATTGTAAATAACATTGTTTAAGGCCAAAGCAACCAAATAAACAATTTACTTTTGAGTCGGCGCCATTATTGTGTCCGCATTATTTCACAATGGAATCGATGGTTTTTGATGAAAATGATTTTCCAGAGGGTATTGTTGAGTCCGCTGAGGAAGCAAAACTTGATCTTCTACCATCGAAATCAAGGAAGTTGTATGAGAAGATGTATCAGGAATATTTGGTGGAATTCAACAAAACGTTTGCCGGCTTTGAATATTGTTAATTGTAATAATTGCATTTTTAATTTGAATAAATGAACTGTAAACTGTAGTATTATTTTCGTGTTAAATAAATGATATATATGTGTTTGTTTTTGAGTTTACTATTCAAAATTTATATATGTATGTACATAAAGCAAAAATCTATAAAAAATTACTTTACCGCCCACGGGTGATAAAATGGTCCGGCAAACGGTAAAGTACTCCTATATACTAGAAAACCCGGGCAATAATTGAAAAAACTGTAGAAATCTCACTGAACTACATCGACTTGTTCAGGAGTAATGTGGCTATAAATTGGAGCCTCGAAGATCCCAAGAGTTTTCACATTGTGCTTTGTAACTTTTTGCCAAACTTTTATTAGATAACACCCTATTGAGATTTTTTGTGTAGAATCATATGTAGAACAAAGTGGTGGGGTTGCAATTTGACACTTCGATACTGGGTTAGTGGACGAAAACCTAGCAAATCTGCCGTTCTAACAAATAACAAATGATTTTTGTATTTACCCTGAACCATCCAATTGCAGCAGTTTTCCAGGTGTCTTTTTGGTAAACGGTCACGCCAGCGTCTGCCTCCCAACTGACTTCTGCTACAGTATCTGAATCACTGGCCTTCACCATGTATGTGGTGTAGTGATTGAGGGCTAAAAAGTCGTAGGTACCTTTGATCAAGTTGATTTCTTCATCGGAAAATGCTGGCAATCGAGATTCGTTGAACCCTTGGGCTTTGCTGTTTTTGGCAACATTGTCGATCATGACTTGGGGCCAGTTGCCTTTGAAGACAGGATTGGCGTACATGCCATACTAAAAAAACAAAATTGATCGGTGTCATTCAAGAATTTTTTATCTCATAGAGAGAGCCAAATATCCCTTGAAAAAAAACTCTGGAAACCTTTTGAAACACCTTTATAAAAATATTTTACTCACCACGAACTGACGTTTGGTTTCAGCAGCAGCTTCATCCTCATCGCTGTTTGTAGCTGGCTCATACCAATCAGAATCGGTAACAATTGTATTTCTACCTGAAAAATATTTGTATGAAAATGTTATTTGATACTCACATTCACTATTTGTTTTTGACTAAGAATAGGTCCAACAGATTTTGATGGCTGATTCTTTGCAAAAAAATTATACGAAAAGTACTATAAACAAATAAGTCGTTTCCCAACCGAAATACGGGATGTTGGCATTATGAAAAAAAAAGTTTTAAATTTTTTACTTGAAAACAGGAAAAATCTGAAATTTGGTATTCAAGACAACGTGAAAATATAATATTTTTACATATTGATAGGAACGAATCATTTACCACTTGTGAAATAGCAGCTCCACCAGTTCTTAGAATTTCAACGTGTTGCTTTGATTTTCAAGTATTTTGTAGACTTCAAAGTTACGTCACAGTTTAGAGTTTTGTGTTTTTGACTGATAATTTGACTCCATTTTTCAATTGATCTTGTGAAAGATAACATTTTTAATTAGTCATACATTTCTTTATAATCCTTTTTCTATTTCTCAATTGCATCCATAGAGATTTTCTCAATTTGTTATTCCCAAAATTGCCATTTGCTTCTTCAACTTCATTTGACTCGTTTTTCTAGATATTCAATTCCATTTGCTCTTCAATGTTTTTCAGTTTTCTTTTCGCGAATATTTTCGGTTTTTCTATGTCGTCACTCGTTTTATCAAGAACTATTAACATTTCCGATATCATCATCGTTAAATATTCTTTTGCATACTTCAGCCAATCCATTTATGCCCATACCACTGCAGTTGACATTTTTGTGATCTTGTTCCTGATCCACAAAATCTATATAATCTGTGTTTATATGATTCAAATGCTAGTTCATTGATAGCCCACATGATGTACCTCTTGTAAATTCAAGAGACAACTGATTATCAATTCAGAGGACGGTTCTATTTCATAACATTTATGTACAGTGTTTATTGAAAATGATGATGGCTAACATGAAAGGTTTTCGGCGAAAAACGAGGTTATCGATAGAAAACAACTTGGAGGGGGCGAAAATTCAAAAACATCGCTTCCAGTTCCCCTATATACTCTGAGTTATATATATAGTGAGTTGCATCATTGTGGGGCCATCAAATTGTGGTAAAACCAATTCAATGAACACTTTATTGAAATATGAAGTTCGAGAATGTTTATATTTAGCCAAGTCGCTATATTAACCAAAGAATACATATTTGTAACATTTACCAAAACCAATACAAGAGATGACCCCCACCAACTCAACTATCGTTGCTCAAGGAAATCTTGTAACGATTGACATGATTATTTCTATTATCTTTGATTGTAGTATCCAAATACTGAAATGTTTCTACTTGTTAAAGTTCAATCCCTTCAATATGTATGTGAATGTCTCCTTTTCCGTTGCTTCTTCCATCATTACTTTAGTTTTAGATTTTTTCAGTATCATGCCTTTCTATTTTATTATATTATTTCATATTATGAGGTTAGGTTCTGAGATCTTTCCTGTATTTGAACAATCACAATGTCACCTGCAAAAGCACAATCTGGAATTTCGACAAATTGTTTGTATCCTATGTACCATGTTTTAGTTTTTTTGCTGCTTTCCCTAATAATCTCCTCCATGTATATAACTAATGGAAGTGGGCTAAGACCAACTCCTCGCCGCACTTTTTCGTTTGTCATGAATATTTCGGATTTCATGTTTATTATATGATTGTTAGTTTCTTCATACAAGCATTTTATTAAGTCCATCATTTTGTTACTAACATTTCTTTTCTTTAAGGTGTTCCAGATTTCTTTCCTTGGTACTCTGTCAAAAGCATTTGCCGTATCCATAACCGCATAATATTCCTTTTTATTATGTGTCAATGTTTTAATGATATCCTTGAATGTTCTATTATTTGTTCAAAGATTTAAACCACCGTGATAAGTATAATCTCTCTGGGCCCGGATTTTATAGATAGGTAGCATATAAGTCCTATAGTCCAGTCTTTTGGCATTATTATTCATTCTATACTCGATTATATATTCGTTTCAGTATATCTTTGCCTGTTATTCCTATATTTTTGCACATATCATCAGTTATTTTGTAATGCCCAAATGATTTGCCATTTTTCAGGTTATTGTTGCTTCCTCAACCTCTTCCTTTGTTCAGTTCCTTCTTTATGACTTCTAAATTGTATTTTGCACACCTTACATCGCATAAAGATTCTGTTAATATAAAATTAAATCAACTCAATTTTTAATTTGTATATGATCCTATGGAGCTAAAATAATGACTTAAACCTTACAATTGATTTCTTGCCATTACAAATCGCAACTAAATGATATTTTTAGTATTTTAATCAACGTCCATACAACGATCATAAGCCAAAATCGAACTGATAAATATAAATTCTTTAAAAGCGACAACAATAAATGAAATCGTCTGCTTAATTTTATACTGTCCTGGTATATCCATCATTGACTCGCCTAGTCTAGAATAATAATATGAAATAGATCTATTATTTTATATTTAAATAGAAATATGAACTGTCTGAATGAACTATACTATACTTACTCTTCAGGGTGGCTCTGAATTCAGTATCGAATACACGCCAGGCTTTCGCGTGAGCCAACAAAACATGTCTTGCGCAAATGTATTCACCGATTCCATGTGATTCCAAACCAGGTGCGTAATCGTATCCACCGTAACCACCATGACAGATTTGCTTGGGTTCGTTGATTGTCACCCATGTCTTCACATATTTACCAAAAAGTTTGTAGCAGAGTCGAGCATAGTCCACGAACCAGTCGACAACTTTGGGATTGAGCCAACCTAGAACATTTATTGAAATAAGATTGGAAGGATTCAGATTATCAAGATTGATCTAGGAATTATTTTTTATAATATCGACTGAATATTTCGGATATAGCTAATTCCAACTTCCGAATTAATAACTCGGAATTAGCCGACTACGACTTAGAATCTAGGAATTCCGACTCGATAACTCGGATTTAGCTGGTTCCGACTTAGTATCTCGGAATTCTGACCCAATAACTCCGCTAATTAATTACTGTTGAAACCCGATCAATAACTCGGAATTCCAACTTAGTATCTCAGAATCCGACTCAGTAGCTCGGAATTAGCTAATTCTAACTTAGTTTTTCGAAATATCGACTCAATAACTCTAAATTAGCTGATTTCGTCATAGTATCTCGGAGTTCCGACCCAATAACTCAAAATCAGCTAATTTCGACTTCTATCTCTGAATTCCGATTTGATAACGCAGAAATAGCTAATTTTGACTCAGTATCTCATGATTCCGACTCAGTAACTCGAAATTAGCTGATTGCGACTTGGTATTATGAAACACCGACTCAATAACTCAGAATTAGCTGATTCCGACATAGTATTTAGAAAATCCGACCTAATAATTTTAAATCAGCTAATTTTTACTTACTATCTCGGAATGCCGACGTAATAACTCGGAATTCGTACTTGGTATCTCGGAATTCCGATTCAATAACACGGAATTAGCTCTTTGCGACTTGGTATTTAGTTAATTCCGGAATTGGATGGTTCCGACTCAAATTCCGACTTAATTATTCGTAATTAGTTAATTTCGACTTAGTTTTTCGAAATTCTACTTAATAATTTGGAATTAGTTGGTTTCGACTTAGTATCCTGGAATTCCTATTTGGTAATTCGCAACTGGCTAATTTCTAATTTGTAATTAGCTGATTCCGATTTAATACTCCTACATTCCAACAACAAAATTCGGAATGAGCTAATTTCGACTTACTATCCCGGAATTCCGATTGAATTACTCGGAATTAGCAAATTCCGACTTAGCACCTCAAAATTCCTACTTAATAACTCTGAATTAGTTGATTCTAACTAAGTATCTCGGAATTTCGATTGAATAACTCGGAATTCCGACTAAGTATCTCAGAATTTCCACCTAATAACTCAGAATTAGCTGATTCTGACTTAGTATCTTGGAATTTCGATTTAATGACTCGTAATTAGCTAATTCCGACTTAGTATCTTGGAATTCCTACGTAATATCTCGAAATTAGCTTAATCCGACTTAATATCTCGGAATTTCGACTTAATTTTCCGGGATTAGTTGGTTTTCACTCAGAATCTTGAAATTCTGAATTAATAATTCGTAATTAGCTAATTTGGACTTAGTTTTTCGAAATCATACTCAATAATTTGGAATTAGTTGGTTCCGACTTAGTATCCTGGAATTCCGACTTAATAATTCGCAACTGGCTAATTTCGACTTAGTACTTAAAATTCTTCTCAAAAATTTATAAAAAGCTAATTCCAAATTAGTATTTCTACATTCCGACTCAATAATTCGGAATTAGCTGATTCCGACTTAGTATCCCAATAATCCGACTATATATTTCAGAATTTAAACTTAATAACTTGTAGAGCTAGATGAACATGTTGGTATCATTTTGCCTCAAAATAACGAAGATAAATTGTTCTCCATGCGCATGAATATTTCGATTGGAGAAATTCCCATAACATGAATTTTAGGTGCTCATCCATGTCGCCAAACCAAATTATTATGTAAATGGACAATTGTCGATCGAGATTTTTCAAAAAGTCAGCCAATTCCAAATTATTAGGTCTGAATTTCCAAATACTAGGTCAAAATTGGATAATTCCGAATTAGTTTAGTAGGAATTCCGAGATAATAAGTCGAAAACAGCTGATTCCGTGTTATTAAGTCGGAATTCTGATATACTAAGACGGAATTCCAGGATGAGAAGTAGGGATTACGCCATGCTAAGCCGGAGTCAGCTGATTCCGAGTTATTAGGTCCGAATTTCCAGATACTATGTCGGAATTGGATCATTCTGAATTATTTTATCCAAGATACTAAGTCGGAATCAACTAATTCCGAGATATCAAGTTGGAATTATGAAAAATATAATTCCATGATTAGATTTTCATACAGTTTCAAATCATATTGATCAAACTCAAAGTGGCAAAGTTATAGACAAGGGTTACTTAAAGAAAGTGTGATTTTTTCTTACAAAAGTGAATTATTACCTCCTTGTTTTTCAAGTGCAGTGGGTATGTCCCAATGGTACAAAGTGACCATGGATTCGATTCCATTAGCTTGGAGTTCTTCGAATAGTTTCACGTAATAGTCTATTCCAGCTTGGTTAATGTTATTGAGGGTTCCATCAGGTAAAATTCTAGCCCAAGCAATGGAGAATCTGCGAAAAAGTAAGTTAGTTTTTCTATCGTTCTTTTCTTCTGATTGATAAATTTTTCCTACCTATAATAATCGACTCCTACTTCTTTCATGCAGGCGACATCTTCCTTGTAACGGTGGTAAGAATCACTGGCGACATCTCCTGTGGAGAGATCTGCAACCCTGTCAGGCTTTTCGTGGATGTACGTATCCCAAATCTGATCTCCTTTTCCATCTAGGTTCCAAGCACCTTCTATTTGATAAGCAGCTGTAGCCACTCCAACGGTGATGTACTTTGGAAGGGTGCGGTTTGTAATGGTGTAGTTGGCGAATTCATCGTCCCCGTCGGCCCGACTACAAAAAAAATTAGTTTGTATCTTTAATGGATCAAGCTGATTTTTTTTAATTAAGTCTCTCATAGTTGTAGGCATTTTTTTTTTGAAAAACATTACGAACAAACTATAGGACTGCAGATCATAACTAAAGACACAAAAAATAATAATGCAGCAAATAGCAAACACATCCGATACCTCAATTTGAATAAATATGTACATAGGAAACTACAAGACGTAACCTTGGAGTCGGTTTATGCCGCGCTGGATGTAAATGGAGCACTGAACAATTTTGTAGCCATCGTCATAAATGCGCCAAACTGAAAAATTCATATAGGAAAAATACAATTGTTAACTAACTCTGTTGAAAAGTACCAATAAAAAATCGCATGATCCAAATTCTATAGAATGCGTGTTGTTTTTTTGTCCATTAGAGTTGAGAAGTTGATTACTCTCGTTTCGGACGTCCATCGTCTTAATTGATTTAAAAGTTTTTCACGACGTTTCGAATGCTTGTATCTGCAATCGTCTTCAGGTGAATAGCTTCAGATATTAAGACCGCAAATCGCACTCAGTAACATTTCCAGGCAAAACGCTTTCTCGAAAATTTGAAAAAAAATTGAGCGATAAAACCCCTAGCACTAATGATATTACCCTCGATAAATCCCCCATTATGAGATTACCCTCGATAAATCTGGAAGGACTTGAATAAATGCCAAAATTAGATGTATTATCATGTATTTCTTATGAGCAACAAATAATAATTTTTACTGGCTATTTGTTACCTCAAGGCTATGGTTCCGCACAGAATAATCAAGGAAGAGAGCTTCATCTTATATCAGCGTCGTGAAACTACTAAAAAATCATCGATCATTGCTCGTATTTCAATTCAAAAATGTGATCTTTTGAACTGTGTCAAACGTCATATGATTGATGTGATAATCTCCAGGAGATAAGACATCTGAAAAAATTAACAGTAAATCCTGAAGTGTCTATTTATCAGATAATTAAGTCCGTGACTCTGATCGAACTCAGAGATGTTCGAAACATTCCAAATCTTCAAGATTATGAAACAAAGAATGAAAAATCAATATTGAAACACTCTCATTGAGATGAGCTTTCTCTATCTCTCTCTCTCTAGTTTTTGGCATTTGCTCCCTCTTGGTGCATTCAGCAAATGAACTTTGTCATTACTCAGATATTATCCATTATCTAATCAAATTTGGGAAATGAACTGTCTTTCTAAAACCAGATACACCTCATTGAATGTTATACATATTATTATATACATTTATTACATCAATCTGCCGAAAAAAATCGGTATATCATAGTTCCAGGAACCCAAAATACCTCTAGTTATTTATATAAGTGTAGATATATACTTACACCCTATAAATATATACAGGGTGCAATCTAAACTCTTCCACAATCGTGAAGAGTGTATAATGTCATTTTATAACGAATTACAATGGTTACAAATCTGGAAAAAAAAATTGAATACATGTTTTGTTCTTTGTAAAATTTGAAAAAAACTCGGGTAGCGCCAAATTTTAGGTGACCTACTCAGAGGAAAACTTTGGCAATTGCCAAATGCAATGAACATTTAACTGGACATTTGAATAATGTAGAATGTTGAAATGATTGTGTGGTGAATGTATACATTGCAGGCTGCCTGAGATAGATATTCAATTTCAAAGTGAAGAAAACAACGAACCTTGTTCTATCGAAACTGGTAATAAAGTCAGAACTAGTTGAATTCATAGGCTTTGAGGCACCTATCATAATTATCACAGTCACTTGTAAGAAACAAACGACACAAACAATATTGAAAAGGGAAACATTCGCAATTGAATATTGTTTTGAAAAATAATATCACGACCATTGTAGTGATTCAGACATTCAGAACACGTGAACTGAACAATGTTGCCAAGCAAAGATACTCGCATACACGGTTTACAAAGCTGTCTACGAACGAAAGTTTGTTAGATTCTACTAGTGTTTTCTGATTAGCTGGTGAATGGAAGATCCTAATTAATGACCAATCAGGAAACAGTACGCGATGTGCAGTAGAATTAATTTGCTGGCTCTTAAAACTAAAGCCGAGCTGTTCCGTGCGTATTTTGAAGAGTGGAAGATAAGATGAATCACTCGTCGCATTTATGAATGAAGTAGTAAATTTCAATTCTGGTGGGATTCTCGAGTCGCCAATCACTGTGCGGGCGTTTTCGTACTAAAAATATTAATATAATTTAAATTATTTTTTGATAGAATGGCAAATTTTTTAAAAGACAGACTCGTGCACATCGCGTACTGTTTTCTGATTAGTTGTCAATTGAGATCTTAAGATCTTTCATTCACCAGCCAATCAGAAAACACTAGTAGAATCTTTCGTTCGTAGACAGCTTTGTGAACCGTACATGCGAGAATCTTGCTTGGCAACAGTGTTCAGTTCACGTCTTCTGAATGTCTGAATGACTACAGTAGTCGTGATTTTATTTTTCAAAACTATATTCAATTGCGAATGTTTCCCTTTTCAATACAGTTTGTTTCCTACAAGTGACTGTGATAATTATGATACGTGCCTCAAAGCAGAGTATGAAGTCAACTAGTTCTGTAGTTTACCACACAACCAGTTCAACATTCTACCTTATTCAAATGGCGAGTTGAATGTTTATTGCATTCGGCAATTGCCGAAGTTTTCCTCTGAGCAGGTCACCTGATATTAGGCGGGAGGCGCTACCCAAAATTTTGAAGATTTTTTTCCAGATTTCAGAATTTGTTAGCTAATGGCATAATACACTCTGTATCAAGTTGTGATTATAGATGTTTGTATATATATATATATATATATATATATATTTTTATATATATAATATATATATATATATATATAGATACACCTCATTGAATGTTATACATATTATTATATACATTTATTACATCAATCTGCCGAAAAAAATCGGTATATCATAGTTCCAGGAACCCAAAATACCTCTAGTTATTTATATAAGTGTAGATATATACTTACACCCTATAAATATATACAGGGTGCAATCTAAACTCTTCCACAATCGTGAAGAGTGTATAATGTCATTTTATAACGAATTACAATGGTTACAAATCTGGAAAAAAAAATTGAATACATGTTTTGTTCTTTGTAAAATTTGAAAAAAACTCGGGTAGCGCCAAATTTTAGGTGACCTACTCAGAGGAAAACTTTGGCAATTGCCAAATGCAATGAACATTTAACTGGACATTTGAATAATGTAGAATGTTGAAATGATTGTGTGGTGAATGTATACATTGCAGGCTGCCTGAGATAGATATTCAATTTCAAAGTGAAGAAAACAACGAACCTTGTTCTATCGAAACTGGTAATAAAGTCAGAACTAGTTGAATTCATAGGCTTTGAGGCACCTATCATAATTATCACAGTCACTTGTAAGAAACAAACGACACAAACAATATTGAAAAGGGAAACATTCGCAATTGAATATTGTTTTGAAAAATAATATCACGACCATTGTAGTGATTCAGACATTCAGAACACGTGAACTGAACAATGTTGCCAAGCAAAGATACTCGCATACACGGTTTACAAAGCTGTCTACGAACGAAAGTTTGTTAGATTCTACTAGTGTTTTCTGATTAGCTGGTGAATGGAAGATCCTAATTAATGACCAATCAGGAAACAGTACGCGATGTGCAGTAGAATTAATTTGCTGGCTCTTAAAACTAAAGCCGAGCTGTTCCGTGCGTATTTTGAAGAGTGGAAGATAAGATGAATCACTCGTCGCATTTATGAATGAAGTAGTAAATTTCAATTCTGGTGGGATTCTCGAGTCGCCAATCACTGTGCGGGCGTTTTCGTACTAAAAATATTAATATAATTTAAATTATTTTTTGATAGAATGGCAAATTTTTTAAAAGACAGACTCGTGCACATCGCGTACTGTTTTCTGATTAGTTGTCAATTGAGATCTTAAGATCTTTCATTCACCAGCCAATCAGAAAACACTAGTAGAATCTTTCGTTCGTAGACAGCTTTGTGAACCGTACATGCGAGAATCTTGCTTGGCAACAGTGTTCAGTTCACGTCTTCTGAATGTCTGAATGACTACAGTAGTCGTGATTTTATTTTTCAAAACTATATTCAATTGCGAATGTTTCCCTTTTCAATACAGTTTGTTTCCTACAAGTGACTGTGATAATTATGATACGTGCCTCAAAGCAGAGTATGAAGTCAACTAGTTCTGTAGTTTACCACACAACCAGTTCAACATTCTACCTTATTCAAATGGCGAGTTGAATGTTTATTGCATTCGGCAATTGCCGAAGTTTTCCTCTGAGCAGGTCACCTGATATTAGGCGGGAGGCGCTACCCAAAATTTTGAAGATTTTTTTCCAGATTTCAGAATTTGTTAGCTAATGGCATAATACACTCGTGTGTGCAAGATGTTGGATTACACTCTTATATATATATATATATATATATATATATATATATATATATATATATATATATATGTATATATATATATGTATATATATATATATGTATGTATATATATATATTGTCATGTTAAGAAGGACTAGTTATATATTTGAAAAATGAAAAATAAATAATTTCTTAAAAAAACCACAAAAATAATAAATATTTAATAGTTAGTAGTTAATGAGTTACATTTTTTGAGATTCTATTTACTTTCTGAAGCCTCTGTATAACATTGATAGGTAAATATATGCAAATACTATAATGCAATAATTTTCTTTAATTTTCAAAAATGATTCCAACATGAAGGCACAAACCTGTTTGGGGGCGTCCATAAATTATGTGAGGTGTTGTTTTAAATTTTCTGTCCCTCCCTCCCCCCCTGGTGAGATGTCGTGAGATTTTATTCAACCCCCTCCCCCATCCCCCAATCTCACGTGAGATTTTTCGAAATGTGGGTTTCTTACGTAAACGCGTTGGATTGTTATTGTAAAAAGAAAAAAAAATTGCTTCGTGCTTTTATTTACGACTAGTTAAGACTAGTAATCAATATTGCTGAGAGTTTAATTATAAGTGTAATAAAAATTTAACAATAGAATACTTAAATCGTAACTACTGTGATTAAAAAAAAGTATATATACTTTCACTTTCACTTTCACTTTCACTTTCACTTTCACTTTCACTTTCACTTTCCCTTTCACTTTCACTTTCACTTTCACTTTCTCACTTTCACTTTCACTTTCCTTTCACTTTCACTCTCACTTTCACTCTCACTTTCACTCTCACTTTCACTCTCACTTTCACTCTCACTTTCACTCTCACTTTCACTCTCACTTTCACTCTCACTTTCACTCTCACTTTCACTCTCACTTTCACTCTCACTTTCACTCTCACTTTCACTTTCACTTTCACTTTCACTTTCACTCTCACTTTCACTTTCACTTTCACTTCTCACTTTCACTTTCACTTTCACTTTCACTTTCACTCTCACTTTCACTCTCACTTTT